>PVKS010012348.1:0-53984 GCA_004027875.1 Aplodontia rufa
AAAAAAAAAAAAAAAATTAGTTTTAAAAGGTGACCACTGGAGCTGGAGCTGTGGCTCGGTGGTTACGGCGCTTGCCCACCATGCACAAGTACTCGAGTTCAAACCCCAGCACCACGTACACAACAACATCTCGGACGAAGGCCATATGAAAAACTAAATAAAAAAATTGTTTCTTTCTCTTAAAAAAAAAAACAAAATGGTGAACACTGAGGCTGGTGATATGACTCAGGGGTAAAACATTCTCCTAGCATGCACAGACCCTGGGTTCAATCCTGAACATGGCAAAAACGAAAGGGTAAGAAAAAAGATGACCAGTAAAGCAGGTCAGGCAATAATGGTGTAAACACACACAGGCCAAATTATTTGTCTTTTCCATGACTCTGAAGATGCTCTAGGTCAGCTAACTCATCACCCATTCCAATCTCCCTTTCCCTGTCTTCCTCTACTGGTGTCCACAAGACCTGTCCAAAGAACAGAGTTTCTCCAAAGCAGGGAATTATCTAACTAGAAAGTATGGAAGAAATTATGACCTGAAGTCAAAGTGGATCCATAGCAAAAGAAACTGCTCTCCTCAGGAGACTTTTCAGGAGGTTGATAGACTAACCTCTGCCAAGACTGAGAAAATAAAGCAGTGTACATACAAGTTCTCCTATTTATTTATTTATTTATTTTGATACTGGAAATTGCAGCTAGTGGCACTTTACCATTGAGCTATGTATCTAGCCCCTTTTTATTTGTTTTTTAATTTTAAGACAAGTTCTTGCTAAGCTGCTGAGGGTCTTACTAAATCTCTGACACAGGCCTCAAACCTGCAATCCTCTTGCCTTAGTTTCCTAGGTCATTGGGATTCAGGCAAGCACCACTCTAACAAGTCTAAAAAGCAGTTATATTTAACAACCTGAATTTAACATTTGTAGTCTAACATGAACTGGGCACAAATGGTATAAATTCATGAAAACAGAAAGAGGTGGAGCTGGAGCTGTGGCTTAGCGGTTTCGGTGCTTGTCTGGCAAGCACGAGGACCGGGGTTCAAACCCCAGCACCACATACACAACTGAGTGTTGGAGCAACGCAGGCCATGTGAAAAACTAAATAAAGTTGTTTCTCTCTTTCTCTCTCTCACTGTCCCTCTCTCTTTAGAAAACAACAACAACAACAACAACACAGAAAGAGGTGGTACGAAAATAAGACAGGACAAGAAATGGTAGCCCAGGACAGAAATGTTTCCTTTTGAAAAGGAGCTTCAGAGTCCTAAAGTATATTCACCTTTGCCCTTGAATTGCCAAAGTGACCATGCATCAGTGACATTTACCAATCTGTTTAAAAGGTGGCACTACAAGCCTACTCTTAGCACTGTGCTCATTAGGAATAAAGAAAGCAAGCTTTATCAAACAACTGCATTCTGATACTTCGAAATTCTAATACCATGTTGCCCTGATTCCCGCTCTCTAACAACAAACAGATGAAAGCTTTATTGTAGCTAAAAATGTTAATTGTACAATTAGATATTCAAGAATAAATAAGAAAGATGTCACCGAAGGGAAAGAAGACTACAAAAGCAAGTAAAAAGTAGCCATCTCTAGATATCACTTTGAAATCAAATATCTATAAATTCCTGGGAGTAAAAAAATCTCTTCGAAACATTTCCCTATAGCAGAATGGGCCTGTATAGTTCATGTCTCATCGAGAGTTGGGAGGGTGAGAGGGATGAGCCAGTTCATCATTACCTCGATGAAGTATTCCGAGCAAATAATACACTGGAGCTCATTCTCTAGCACGTCATTCATGTGGCTAAGAACTTCCTCCTTCTGTGCTTGCACCTTCTCCTTTTCTTCCTGCAAAGACACAATACCATCTGTCATTTGGAAAAACCAACAAGAATGCATAACAACACATACAGCAAGGTTAATGGATTAAAATAGGATTCAGGAGGAGTCCAAATTTAAAATTCATTCTGGTGCAGCCACATGAGAATAAAATACTTTTCATATAGTTTGTCAAGAATTGCTTTCTAATACAGAGCACTAAGTTCCTTTCTTTCCTCCCCCTCTTTGCTGTGGTCTAAATACTTGTCTCTCCCCAAAATTCATATAATGAAACCTAACCCCAAACGTGATGGTATTAAGAGGCAGACTCTTTGGAGGTAGCTAGGTCATGAAGACTTCATCCTCATGAACGGGGTTAGCAGTCTCATAAAAAAGGCCCAAGGAGACTTGTTCTCCTTTTCCACCATGTGAGGACACAGCAAGAAGGCATCATCAGTGAACCAGAAAGTGGACCTTTACCAGAAACTGAATCTGCCAGCACCTTGTTCTTGGACTTCCCAGCCTGTAGTATGTGAAAAATACATTGTGTTGTTTATAAGCTATCCAGTTTGTGGTATTTTATTACAGCAGCCTGAATGGACTAAAACATCATTTTCTTTTTTAGTATCTGCATTATAGTTTCTGTCTCCTTCCCCAAAATTAACCAAATAAAAAAAGTGAAGGTAGTCCATTACAGCATTCCACAGAAAGCTGCAATTCAGAGGCAATATATATATAAAGCCATCCCAAACAACAAAAACTCGGTGGCCAAGACAGAGACATGAAGAACACTCCAGAGAAGCAGGAAGTTTCAATTAGTTATAAGTTTCCTTGTGTGTTCCTCTTCTATAATATAAAGATAATATCTATATTCCCCAGAGTCAGAAGGCAGGAAAGATGGCCTCATGAAGTACTTTCAGCCTCCAGACTCTGGTGCTTTCCTCTCCCCACAAGCATAGAGGTCTGCAGGGCAGTTCCCTGTGCTTTTCCCAGGAGGCCAGACTGCCTATGGACATTCATTTTAGGAAGGACACTAGATATGCTCTTTTGATGCCCTCACGCCTGTTACCTCACGTCCCAAACAAAAAGCAAGAAGAGCTCCGGAGGAGGAGACAAAAACCCATTTGGAGTGTTTTTCAGTGGTTGGTTCATTTTTCATCTTGTATTTTCTCATTCATTCAAAGTAGACTATCAGGCTGCTAAGACAGTAAAGAGGATCTGGACCTATTTCTATTTAGAGTCAAGTTCCCTAAAAATTTACAAGTCACTGGATTCAAAAAGATGTGGTGGAGGCTGGAGCAGTGGCTCAGCCGTTGGAGCACCTGCCCGGCATGCATGAGGACTTGGGTTCAAGTGTTGGAGAAACATAGGCCAGATGAAAAAATAAATAAAATTGGTTCTCTCTCCTCTCTGTCACTCACTCTATCCTTCTATCTTAAAAAAAAAAATGTGGTGGTATTGGGGTGTAGCTCAGTGGTAGAGTGTTTGCCTATTATACACAAGGTCAAGGGTTCACCCGCCCCCAGCATCACAAAAAAGTAAAAAGATATGTTGGTTTCTTAGAGGTTGGGGTACAGAGAATATCAAACCAACTGGAAAAAAAAAAGTATCTTCTCTCTTTCTGTACTTAGTTTCAGGTCTGTATGTGGAGCAGGATGGGATGAGAGATGCTGTCACTCAGTATTCATTTCAGGTCAAGGTTGTAAATGCTACATATGGACTGGGATCTAGCCTGCAGAACTGCTTAGCTTGGCTTTCATGGTATTAAAAAATACATACAAAAAGCCTCCTAACAGATCTGGAGCGGTGGCTCAGTGGTTGAGGTGCCTGCCTGGCATGCGCAAGGACCCTGGTTCAAACACCAGCACCACAACAAAGTGTGGGAGCAACGAAAGCCACATGAAAAACTAAATAAAATTGATTCTCTCTCTCTCTCACTGTCCCTCTCTCCTTAAAAAAAATTTAAAAAAACCCTCAAAACTAAAAATCTGAACTTACACATGTGTTGAAACATCAAGTGGAACCCCTTAAATCTGTACAATTTCTATGGTTTTATGCATCAGTTATAAAATTTAAAACTGAGCCATGGGACACACCTATAATCCCAACAACTTGGCAGGCTGAGGCAGGAGGATTGCAAGTTAAAGCTAGGCTCAGCAACTTAGTGAAACCCTCAGCAACTTAGCAAGACTCTTCTCAAATTAAAAAATAAAAAGAACTGGGGTTGGGGTTGGGGCTGGAGCGGTGGCTTGGTGGTTACGGAGTTTGCCTTGCATGCATGAGTCTGTGGGTTCGAACCCCAACACCACGTACACAACAAAGTGTAGGAGCAACGAAGGCCACATGAAAAACTAAATAAAATATTTTCTCTGACTCTCTCTCACTGTCCCTCTCTTAAAAAACAAAACAAAACAAAACAAAACAAAAAACCTGGGGTTATAGTTTAATGTCAAAGTGTTCAATTCCCAGTAAATAAATAAACAATAAATAAATAACAATTTTTATTAATATTTGAAAACTGGGGTACTTCAAATATATGGCTTTCTATTTCCTGAGGAAAAATCAAATATCTAACAACACCAACCTGCATTTCTTTTCTTTTCTTTTTTTTAAAGAGAGAGGGACAGTGAGAGAATCAATTTTATTTAGTTTTTCATGTGACTTTTGTTGTTCTGACACTTCGTTGTGTACATGGTGCTGGGTTCAAACCTGCATCCTTACGCATGCCAGGCAAGCACCAGAACCGCTGAGCCACCGCTGCTCCTGCCCGCCAACCTGCATTTCTTTCTTTCTTTTTTTTTAAAAGAGAGATAGGGATGGTGAGAGAGAGAAAGAAAGAGAATCAATTTTTATTTAGTTTATCATGTGACATTCATTGCTCTGACACTTTGTTGTATACATGGCACCGTAACCACTGAGCCACTGATCCAGCCCCTCAACCTGCATTTCTTGATGGCAACAAATGAGCAGAGAAGAGTTGCCTCAGATAGAGGTGGAGAGTGAGGGCCACAGTCCGCACAGCTCTCTACCATGTTCTTACACTCAGGCTCCTTCGCTCACTTTTATTAGTGATCTGGCCATGGTAGACACTTAGGTTTATAACTCCTAATTTAAGAGTTCTACTGATTTGCTGAGGGAAGAAATTGTGTAAATACATCAAGATGAACTACTTTATTTTGACCACAACCCTCTTTAGTCTGTAGTCACTATCATGAAGGAGCACCCAGCACACAGAAAGGATGAGAATATAGGATGCAAGTGCTTCATTCCCAACATTTAGTGTCTAAACAAGGGAAGGAATTAGATGATGTTTTACAAGCAGAATCTTCTATAGGCCTCAGTAAATTTACAGATTATTTCCCTTGAGGCAAGGAACAGCCATAATCTCTCTCATTAACCACAGCAACCCCTGCACTATTGAAAATGCTGAGCTGCACGTACTAACCAAATTCTAAACCTCCATCTTCTTTCCAGTACCTTGGTCTGCTCCAATTCTTTGTTCTTAGCTTGAATGATTGTTTCAAAGTCCTTCTTGCTGCGATTTAACTCTTCCATTAGAACCTGATGCTGCAGAAACATAGCAGATACACACTCAAGATGAGCGACATAGTGTCCTTCCTTTTAGCTATACATGCTTGCTTCTCCTCCCTTTAGTCTGTGACTTTGATTCAGGAATCAATAAAGTGACAATTTCAAAAATAACACCTTCTTTCATTCAGGACATCCCATCTATCTGCTGCTTTTCTCATGGAAGGGGCAGATCGGGAGGGAAGCTATTAAGTCCATTAGTTCATCTTGAACCAACCCAGCCTCAGTGGCCCACCAAATCAACTGAAGAACTTCTCTTCCACTGTCTTCCAGAGAGTGTGATTCTGGATGCTTGGCCTGGGGCCCAGGAACATGCATCTTATTAAAGGGCCACTCAAGTGATTATGGAAACCAATGCATAACAACTATGAGGCACCAGCACTGAGAATAGCTTTTAAGAAATGTTCAGAGGGACAGGCATGGTGGTATATACCTATAATCCCAGCTGCTCAGGAGGCTGAAGTGGAAGGATCCTAAGTTCCAGGCCACCATGGGCAACTTAGCAAGACCAAAGTAAAATAAAAAAGGCTGAGGATGTAACTCAGTGTTAGAGAGTTTGTCTAGCATGTGTGAGGCCCTGAATTTGAGCCTCAGTAACATGCGCGCGCACATACACACACTCTCATTCTCTCTCTCTCTCTCTTAGCGGGAAATGGGATTCAGGGAAATGAGATAGTCATTTTCATTTAAATAAAAAAGAAGACCTAAAGGTATTTATTCTACAAATCACAAGGCAATGTTGCCTTAACCCTGCCAGTATCTTCGGGAAGCATGCATACACAAGAGCTAATAATTATTTCATTATAAATAAATGCCCCCAGCAAATGTCAAGGAGTTCCATGTCTACAAAGCAAATTTATGGGCTACAGGTGTGACTCAGTGGTAGAACATACGCTTAGCACCTTAGAGGTGGAAGGAAGAAGGAAAGAAAAGTGGGAGGGAAAGAGGGGGAAATAAGGAAAGAAGGAAATTTGTGAGTTCCTGCATGTACAAGTACAGCTTATTTTTTAGAATCTCACCTTGAATTATTCTTTTTTTTTTTTTTAGAAAGGGGACAGGGGACAGTGAGAGAGAGAAGTAATTTTTATTTAGGTTTTCATGTGACTTTCATTCCTCGGAGTTTTCATTGTGTACGTGGTGCTGGGGTTTGAATTCGTGTACTTGTGCTTGCCGGACAAGTGTCATAATTGCAGAGCCACTGCTCCAGGCCCTCAAGAATAAATTTTTAAATGCGTGATCTCTTGGAACAAGTGATGTCAAAAGGCCTGGGTCTTCATCTTGACTACTAAGTAGATCTACATTCTTTAGCTTTTTCATCTGCAAATGTGAGAACACGTGCTCCTCTTAACCTCAGTACTGATAAGAAAACTAACAGGTATAAGGGCTGGGCACAGTGGCTCACGCCCATAACCCCAGGATCCAAAGTTCAAAGCCAACCTCAGCAATCTCGTGAGGCCCTAAGCAACTCAAAATAAAAAGAAAGACCTCAAAACAAAATATAAAAAGTGCTGAGGATGTGGCTCAATGGTTAAGTGCCTCTGGAGTCAATCCCTGGTACAAGAAAAAGTACGAAGAAAAGAAAGAAAAAATAACAGGTATGAAAAGCATTCAGAAAAGTTTTAAAAGATCGATGGTACAGGGCATGGTGGCTCACACCTATAATTCCAGAGAAAGGAGGATCATATGTTCAAGGTCAGCTGTGACAACTTAGGAAGATCCTGTCTCGAAATAAAAAATAAAAACAGCAGGGGATGTAGCTCAGTGGTAAAGCAGTCCTAGATTCAATATCTAGTACAAAAAAAAAAAAGCTCTATGGAAATGCAAAATTTGCTATTGGCTTGGTAAACAACTTTAGAAGGACCAGCAGGATGGAACAAAAGACAACCACTGCTTAACTTGAGAATGGCATGCCCTCAGGCATGATGGTATACAGAACCGTGTTCTTTGCATCACATTTAAGGTTAACGAATACATGGCCAACCACCCTATGACACATGTGTTTTCCTGTCTGTCTCAAGGCAGGGTGAGGTGCTGTGGGTGCAGGGAATTCAACGATCCTCAGGGATTTCCAAGTAGCAGAACCATATTCGTTCCCAGTTGACATTAAAAAAAGTATTAATTTCATAATGCTCCAAATGGGAAGCATGCCCACCCTCCCACTCTACAAAATAAAAAAGTTCAGGAAATAAAATTCCAAAAAGATTTTCACCTAATTCTTTCCAAAGCTATTTGTGCACCCCTTAAGGAAATCAAGACAAGCATGCTGTCACATTTACAATACCATGTAACTATTAGTACTGTAAGGTTGAGAAATAAATAATTAATGCACATAAGGATTAATTCCCCTGAACAAACTAATGCATTCTGCTCACTTTTCTCAAAGAAATTCAAGTCACCCCACTAACCTGACTAAACTTGTATCAAACTACTAATCATAATACATAAAAGAAGATAAAGCAGGTTTTAAAGGTACAAATGAACACATAGGGGTTGGAGTGGTGGCTCAGCAGTTAAGAAAACTTGCCTGGAATGCACAAGGACCCAAGTTCATACCCTAGCACCACATATACAACTAAGTGACAGAAAAAACAAAAACCAGAAAACCAGATGAAAAAATAAATAAAACTGATTCTTTCTCTCCCTCTCTTAAAAAAAAAACATACAAAAATAATCAAATGGAAGAAGTAGCCAAGTTGAATGAAATAAAATATAGGCAATCTTTTAGAGGAATTTTATTTGTGAGCTTTACTCTTCTGTTAAATCGATGCGTTCTGGTGACCATTAAAACTGCACATTCTCAACCTGACCAAAAATGCTTAATTGGAACATTCTCGAATGGTTTCTGGATGGCCACAGCTCAGGAATGATGAGGCCTGGAGCCCCTCACAACCCCTGAGGCCCAAGACATAGATCAAGTTTTCTCTCTGCAGCCCTCACTTTTCTTGAAGTAGAGCTACTTCCCCAGAGAGCCTTCTGATTGCTACAGACTCTGTTTCATTGTCACCAGAGCAACTTCTGCTCAGATGAAGATGCAAGTTTTCATACTGAGATCTGGCATATCTGTGGGGCTCCAAGTCTCCAGCCTGATGGTGTGAGCATCCGCCACCTGCTCTGTCTGCAGACTGGAGGTACTGTAGAGGTGTGGGCTAAGCCGCAGGGGCAGCCAGTGGCCATGTGATGCCTGGCTGCTCTACAAGCTCCTTATAGTGACAAGAGATAAGTTACCTCCTGCAGAGCCTGGGCCAGCTGTTGCTTCAGGTCCTCTTCTCCTTGCTCTTTATCCAAACCCTGCAAAACCAAAACAAAATGGAAGGTTTTCCTGTAGAGACGGGGAACAATCCAGCAACAAGCAGAGCAGATCAGCTAGTGTTCCCACCTGGACGACAGGGGACAGTGAGCAGGTGGAAAATCCCCTCACTTGCACTTCAAGCAGTTGGCAGTAAAGAATTGAGCAGTCATCTGCACAAACACTGTACACCTCAGGACTGTCAGCTTCAAGCCATCACGGGTGGTTCTGGAATAGTCCATGCTCACTTCATTGGCTAATGGCACCCGAAAGGATATAAACTGAGAACTTCTGAGCCACCACCCATCTAAACTCAGGCATATTCTCTCATGATGGCATTCACAGATCTTCCATATTTCTTCCCTAAATTCTGGTGACCCTGCCTCGTCACTCGGAGACCCTACCACTTTTTTGCCTATAAACTGTTCCTCCTCTCCCTCAGCATGAGCTTATGTCATCATTTCCTCCACCAACCCAATCTGAGAATGCACGCCGTCCCATCATCATTAACCTGCGTCCAGCTCCTTCCACAAGAACTCTGGGCTCTTCCATCCAGAAGAAATAACTACCCATTTCGTATGCCAGCTTGAAATTGTTGTTTGGTTCGAAACACTGACTGAAAACTGTTTTCCCATCATATTACGTGTATAATACATCTTGCTCTTCAACAAGACAAACTGCTCAATGGTAAAAACCACTTATCAGGCATTTTATGCCCTGAACTCCTTAGTGCCAGGCATCATAGTTCATCAAAACACAACAACAAGAACAATAAAATCTGTGTGAAGCAGTAAGGAGCAAATGAGCTTCTGAACAAGTAGCAAGGTTAGGATAAATCTCTAGGGTTGGGTGGGCAGAGGGAAATGCAGCTAATACAAAGGACTAGATACACTTCACTTTGAGTAATAGTACAAGACCTGGAGAAATTCTCTAAACCAGTCCTTTTCACCTTCTTTTAACAGGAAAAAAATTTGCAGCTGTATCTTAAAAGCATACACCAAGTGCCCACAAATTTTAACGGTAACTCGAGGATATAGCTCTGTGGTAGAGTGCTTACCTAGCATGCGTGGGGCCCTGGGTTCAATTCCCAGCACTCAGCCCACAAAACAAAAGAGTAACTTATTCCTGAACACATTATCCTTTAAAAAGAGTTCTGTTCTAATAAAGGTTTGATATACTAAGTAAGTAGAGATAACCACCCTTTATTAATCTCAAGAACTAGTCTAGGCTTAATGAGAGAAACAATACACAATGCAACAGTGTACACTCTAGAAAGAGCTACTTAATCCATGACCTTTGCTACTACTACCAGCTCAAAGGGATTAGAATGAAATTTATATGTTCAGAAATAAGCCAATGCTAGTTGTTCCTAGCCCTGAGCAACCTAAGCAAAAGATAAAAGCTTATTCACTTCAGTTGTGATTGGTCCTTCTTAGTTCTAAGTCAACAATGGGGAATTCTTGACATTCAAGGATACCTGAGAAAGAGGGTGGGAGTAATGAGTGGTTCCTGCCAGATGGGAACTGACATTTTGAGCAGGAACAGGATCAGCTTTGCCTATTGCTTTGTGCAAAAGCTTGTCATCTAAGCAAACGACTCAGGCATGCGAACACATTCAGTATTATTTTGACACCATCAAGACAATCATTATTTTACCTTCCGACTAAAGTAAAGTGGCTTATCACTCAACACAGTAAGAGTCACGGTGTACCTGTCCTCTGATGGTCGCATCAGATAGACACAAAAAACATTTTCTGCTTTTCTAGCTCCCGACCTCTTAGGTTAGCTAGAGTGGACTGACTCATTCTCAAAGCTAACAAACCGTCAGGTACAAGAGCAGATAACCAGCTGACCTGTTGCCTTGGGGCTAAGTGATTTGGCTTTGACCACTGAGCAAAGACAGATATGTTAGGAGGTCAACATGTTGAGTTAATTGGAGTGGACTATGGTTTTGTAGCATCCTGACCTTCATCCAACTTCTTCAATTTACAGTGGGTGTGAGATACTTCAGCTTTGCATCCTGAGATCAATTCTGTTCTAGTGGGCTCTTTCAGTCCTCTTACCCTATTTTGACACCCAAGTCTGGCTCCTGGTCAGCATGCTCAAGCTTTAACCCTTTTTTCAACCACCTTCTCTTCAAGTTTTCGGCTCCCATTCCATTTCCTTTTTTTTTTTTGGTACTCAAACATTCGGTCCCTGGACCAGAAATAGACAACTCTGCACAGAGGTTCACAAAGCACCAGTCCACCCAAGGGGTACCCCCTTGCCTTCCCTTCTGTGTGGTACCTGGAGATGCTGTTCCTCTTCCTGGAAAGTCTTTTCTAGTTGCTCTACTCTTGCCTGCTGCTGAGCCTGCTCTGCATACAGCTGCGATTGTAAATCCTGCAGTTCCTGCTCCATTTTCATAATTTTCTTTGAGTTTCCCTTTTGGGTTTGCTTTTTCACATTCAGAACAGCTACTTGCTTTTCCTGCATCTGGGTCTTCAGCTTCAGAATCCTGGACATGGTCACCTTAAACAGCTCTAAGCTGTTCTGAGACGCTGAAGGATTTGAGGCTTTCTGCTTCTTTTGATGGAGCTCCATGACTCTTGGAGGGCCAGGGCAAAAACTAGCCCCTGTGGTCTTCTCATTTGCTTCAAGAGAAGTCAACTTAGAATTAAAATATTCAGAGGGTTCACTGGCCACTTCATCTTTCCCATGTAACTTCACTGGCTGACCAGGTTCACATGACACTTTACTTATTTTAGATTTCAAATTTGAGGGGCCTTCAGCTGCAAGACCCTCCAATTCATCTAAACTAAATTTCCTTTTAGTTCTCAAGTCCTTATTTTTTTCAATCATCCGGTCACTCTTTGGAGCAAGACAGGGATGCATCTTCTCCCAGTCTTCTTCAGTAACTTCATATTCATACTCTGCATTCTCTTTATTTTCCAGAGGTACCCCAAGCTGGATGTGGTCTCCCTTATGAATCAAATAAATCTTTAATGGTTCCAGACGCTCTCTGTTCAGCCAAACCCCATTCAGACTCTTTGGAAAGGGAAAGAAAGATGAAGTAAGTTTCACGGTTTCGCTCTTAATGAAATGTCTCACCGGTTATTGCAAAAAATTCTGCCTTTTCAGAAGAAAAACCCTTGAGAACAAATGGAAAAGAAAGGTTCATAAACCATCATCCTTAGAAAACAACATTTTTAAAATAGTGCTTCAGCTTTTTACCTGTATTTCACATTCATCCTTCCACTGAGAGCTGTCTGTAATACAGGCAAGAATCACCTTATTATTGGTGGATGAACTGCTCAAACACAGGCAATAGCACTAAAGAAAACTGAAAAGTGAATTGCTCCTATTGGCCCAAGAGTGGAAAAACTGCTATTAGTGAAGGAAACATCATCTAATGGTGAGGTCCATGAGGCATGCTTGGCCAGCAGTCACTCAAGTACTGTCTCTGATGTGATCTCTCAACACAGTGAACAAGAAAATATCTTTTCAATATGCATAAACCACAAAAAACAAATACCAGTACTTTGTACTTGGGTCAAATTATAGATGAGATCTGGCCAAATTAATACCCATAAGGGCCATAAGTATTACAGCTTAGTGGTTAGGTGCCAGAATTCTGGACATTGACTTGGACCCATATCCTGAATCACCTTGGGTTTACTGGTTGTAAGCCTAGCAACTTATTCAATTTCTCTGTGCCTCAGCTTTGTCTGTAAAATATGGATGGTAAAGTACTTACCTCCCACTGTTTCTGTAAGGAGTAAGATATTGTGCATAAAACATGTGGCACAGTGACATAACAAACTCTTGATGCCCACTTGTCTGGTTTTAGTGAAGTCACAGCTTAACGGTTAAGCAGATGGAACAAATCCCATCATTATGTATGACTATTATGCACCAATATAATTATTATTAGTCAATTACAAATAAAAAAAAAGAATATGGAACCTGGGTGGGGGATGGGCTGGGGCTGGGGATGAAGCTCAGTGATAGAGCATTTACCTGGCATGCACAAGGCCCTGAGTTCAATCCTAGCACCAGGTGCACATGTACACACACACACACACACACACACACACACACACAAAATGGACCCTGGAGTCAGACTGCCTGGGTTTGTAATCTGTCTCCATCAATGAACAACTCTCTGACTTTGAGCAGATTTCTTACCTCTTTATGGACCAGATACTGCATATATAAAATAGGGGATAATAGTTTCTCCCTCATGATTTTTGTGTGAATTTAACCAGTTAACATATGTACTTAGAATAGTGTTTTGTCTGTGGTATTTTATAAATGGTCACTCCTATCATATCTTGGCTAAACTGATTTATCAAGTCATTCCAATTCTATGCTCAGCATCTTAAAAGTAAATATATCAAGTGCAAAAGCAGAAGAAATGAAAACAATTTTTTTTTGTACTGGGGATTAAACTCAGTGGGACTCTACCACTGAGCTACATCCCCAGCTGTTTGTTTTGTTTTGTTTTTGTGTGTTTTTTTAATTGAGACAAGGTCTTGCTAAATTGCTAAAGCTGGCCTCAAATTTGCAATCCTCATATCTTAGCCTACCAATTTGCTGGGATTACAATGCTGGGATTACAGGCATGCACCACCACGCTCAGCCGAAAACAACTTTCAGCAATTGACAACAGAAAGGACAATATAAGAGCACAAATAAGGTATGTGTGGGATTACAGAGCATAGTCCAAAAATGCAAAGGAATATCATGTGAAGCTGGGTTAACTAAAGGAAATGATAGGTCCTAAAATAGACTTGAAACAAATGCAGGCTTTAGAATTAACAGATATTGGTGGACATTTTAACCTGTATTAAGGATGTAAGTTTTGGGGAAAGGCCAGAGATAAAACTCACTTCTGAATTGAATTCTAACACTTACATTGAGGTCTGTGGCTGGGGCTAGAGTGCTTGCCTAGCATATACAAGGTTCTGGATTTGATCCCCAGCACCAAAGGCGGGGGAAAAAACTTATATTTACATTAGCAACTATAACTACCTACTTTCAGCCAGGAAAAAAAAAAATCCCTGCTCAACCCAAAAATGACAGAGGGCTTTACTACAAGGCACAGAGGATGAATGAAAAATAGAGATTGGTATTAGGCTTCTGTTTCTGATTTTATCTATATTACTTGGTTTGAGCAGGATATATATATATACACACATACACACATGTGCATACGTATGTGTGTGCATATATATATATGGGGGGAGAGGGAAGGAGAGACTGGTCTTAAACCTACTTCCTTGGGCCTAACATGGCTCACATGGCAACTTTCTCCCATTCTTCTAATTCAGCTTATGAAGCTATGGGGAATGACCAGTTCTGCTGACTCTGCAACAACCCACAGGGAAATAACAAACGATGGGAATGGAGCCAGAACAATCCATTTGAGAACAATTTTAGAGCAGAACAGTCAATTTTAGATTACACACAGGAAAAAGGTCTTAGGCAAAGTAATATGACACAGGAGGCCACCTAATGCCAGTATACAGAAATTTAAGAAAAGTCTCAAAGGCAAAGATAAGGTACCATAAATAAGGTTATAGAAGCCGCTGGCTAGAAGGACCAAGCAATCCTTAAGAACTGGGGGCAAACTTTCAGGATATATTGCAGTCTTCCACTAGATCCTCTGCATTAACCCATCTTGTACACAGTCCTTTTAGTCTTTAGAATAAGCTCTTAGACTTTTCCCAGCACATGTTAACCTTGGATCCCTATATGTTTAACCATTCATCACTTCTTAGTGACACGTAGTGGTATAATTTGAACCCAGCTCTGACTCTGTTCACAAGGTGATTGTAGAGAATGATGAAAATACGTGGCTGTGTAAGGACGACCAAGCACTACCCAGGGTATAACCACGAGTACGACGGTTTAAATAAATCATGCTCTGTTCAAGGATTTCCTAATGCTGGTTTTCCTAACCACCAGCTTGAACACTGTCCAGCAACATCAAAATGATAACCAAAGAAAAACCTGCCTGAAGTCTTTAAGCCACCAATGACAAAAAAGATGGAAAAACCCATACCGCCTGAGACACGTTACTTCACCTGATGTTCAATCTCTGTCCAGCTATTTTTCAACCGCTGTAGAGGAAGAGTGAAAATCCAAGACTCAAAGGCAATGTTTTCTTGGAGTTTTCTAGATGAGTCTGGCTTTTTTCACTTAGCAAATGCTTCTGAGATTTGTCCATATTGCTGCATTATCAGAGTAGTTTTTTTTTTTTCTCCCAGGGCTGAGGACCGAACTCAGGGCCTTGCGCATGCTAGACAAGCGCTCTGCCACTGAGCTAAATCCCCAACCCCTGTAGTTTGTTTTTTAATAGTCGAGTAGTGTTGGCTGTATGGACAGCAAGAATTTATCCATTCCCTAGTGGGTTTTTCCAATTTTTAGTGATTATGAATACCACTATAACATGCATGTACAAGTTGCTCTGAGAGCATAAGTTTTCATTAATCTTGGGTAAATATTTTAGAAATAGGATCACTGAAGAAGTGTACTGTTTAACCTCCAAAAAACAAAAAAACAAAAAACAATGTTTTTCAAAGTGGAGCTACCATTTTGTATTTCTACTTGTAGTGTATAAGAGTCACTGTTGGGGGCTGGAATGATAGCTCAGCAGTTACAGTGCTTGCCTGGCATGCACAAGGACCTGGGTTCAAACCCCAGCACCACTTACACAATTAAGTGTCAGAGAAACAAAAGTCAAACGAAAAAATCAAATTGATTCTCTTTTTCTCTCCTTCTATCCCTCTCTTTAAAAAAAAAAAGTTACAGTTATTCTAATGTTCAGCAGAACTTTGTACTGAGTTTTATTTTAAGAAATTCTAAAAAGCATGCATTGATCCATATTTTTTCTAAGTTGTTTTTAGCTAGGGATGTAATTCAATGACAGCACTTGCCTAGCAAGTGCTGAGTTGAATCCCCAGTACTGCAAAAATACAAATAAATAAATCATCTTTTTGTTTTTTTTGTTTTTTAAGAGAGAGAGAAGGAGCAAGAGAAAGAACAAACTTTATTTAGTTTTTCATCTGGCCTATGTTTCTCTGACAATATTGTTGTGTATGTGGTGCTGGGATTCAAACCTGGGTCTTTGCACATGCCAGGCAAGTGCTCCAACCTTGGAGCCACTGCTCTAGCCCCATAAATAATCTTTTTTAAAAAAAAATTTTTTTTGAAAGAAAGGGATAGTGAGAGACAGACAGACAGAGAGAAAGAGAGAGAGAGAGAAAATCAATTTTATTTAGTTTTTCATCTGGTTTCTGTTACTCCAACATTTGGTTGCGTATGTGGTGCTGGGGTTCAAACTTGCATCCTTGCACATGCCAGGCAAATGCTGTACCACTGAATCACTGCTCCAGCACCCCCATAAATAATCTTTAAAAAAGTATAACATACAAACACAAAATAACACAAATCATAAATGCATAACTAAATGAACAATCACAAAGTAAACATTTCACTATAAAAACTATGAGGCTAAAAATAAGTTGTAAGGAACCCAGAGACCTCTGGTGCCTATTTCTACCCATTATATAAACCCTTCTCCCCCAATAAGGTGACTATCACCCTGACTTAGGAAAGCATGTTAAGGGCTAGAGATGTAGCTTAGTGGTAGTATTTGCCTAGCATGCACAAGGCTCTGGGTTCAATCCCCAGTATCATTATAAAAAAAAAAAAGAAGTTGGAAGGAGAGCATCTCATGACTCTGTCTCTATCTCTGGACCAACAGAACATTGCGGAATCTCGCTCAAGATTCAAACCAGTGGGAACACCATGTTTAAGCTGTTTTGGTAACAGCAAGAAGAAAGCTGACTAAAACAGCGTTCCTCCAAGATAATAACTCCCACTGGCAACGTGGCCTCTGGCTATGAGGGCTCTCAAAATTATGTAGATACTTCTGCCACGACACCACCCACCAAGATGTGCTGAACCCAGGAGGACCTCATGAGAGTTGGTGCCATGCTGTTTGGACATCCAGCCTCCCAAACTGCTTAGTACCCAGAACTCTTTGTCTGGGTCAGTCAAGAATCATCTGCAGGTAAGGAAATGGAGGGAAGGCTTCATAAGGGAAGTTATCTCTAATCTCTACTCAGGTTTTTCTTTTCCCTTTTTTTTTTTTGGTACCAGGGACTAAACCCAGGGGTGCTTACCCACTGAGTCACATCCCCAGACCTTTGATATTTTATTTTGAGACAGAATCTCCCAAAGTTGCTAAGGCTGCTTTGAACTTGTGATCCTCCTGCCTCAACCTCCTGAGCTGCTGCGATACAGGCGAGCTACTCCACCATGCCTGGCACCTCTATTTGTTTTAATTGTAACATCTCCACTTGTATTGCATATGGTGCATGGGTACTGATGAGGTCATAGTATCATAAGTGGGATTTTTTTTCCTGTGTATATTTACAAGTATAAGAAGAAACTATAGAGAATTTACAGTAGAGGGCTGGTGATGTAGTTCACTGGTAGAGTGGTCGCCTGGCATGTACAAGGCCCTGGGTTCTATCCCCAGGACCACAAAAAAAAAAAAAAAAGAGCGAGAGAGAATTCACAGCGGACAAATAGGTATCATCGAACCTATTTTTAATCATTCTGACTCAACTAAAAATGCTCAGAATTGTTCCTCTTCCAGGTAAGCCTTCAGTCCTGGTTCACTACAACAATGTCTTCCACAAATAGAACTCCCACTGTGTCACACAACTGGTCCACTCCTGCCTTTTCATTCACACAGCTCCCTACTGCTTCTTGCAGAGACTGAGAATCTCCTCTTTTTTTATCATATAGATGTAACATGCCTCGTAGCTTATGTTCTCCAATGGTCTATATATCCCTGTACTTTAGGTACATACACTTTTCATGTACAGGAGCAGTTTGAAATTCATTGTTTCTTTTTGGTAAGTGACCAAGATGCTGCCAGAGAACCGGAGACGCCGATGAATGGTGCTACTTGGACTTTCAACATGTTTCCTGGCATGGGAGCTCTGATGGAGCTATTTTTTGTTTTATTTCCATGTCCTAAGAAAATACTGTTTCCCTGTATGTTGTTCTCTACCCTGGATTGACTTGTTTTCTTTTGTCTTTAGTGTGGGTTTCATTCTCAGTGTTGCAGGCTGAACAAATACTACCAGAGCAAAAACTGTCTCACTGGCTGGCACGAATGGACATGCAGTCCAGTAGAAGCATCAATCACAAAACTATAATTTACTTACCAAATCTCTTCCTATCTGTAGCTTCACCTGCATTACTGAAAGAAAAGCAATAATTTTGCAGGCATTTTGAGGTATCTCTTTGGATTGTTTTTGTTTGACCAGATATTTGGTGGACAGGAGTAGGGACCACTCTTTTCAAATAAATGTCATGTGAAAAAAAAAATCCAAAACATTGGCATCTGAGTAGGAATATGAAAATTACACCTTTCCCAAAAATTAAGTTGGAAAAATTTAATTACAAAATAATGATAATAATGATAAAAGGCAGAGCACTCTTTCTGGGCAGTTTTGACAAACAAGGTATAGATTTTACCTTTTAGTGCTTGCTCTCAATGAAATATACAAATAAAAAAAAGTTAGATACCATTTAAAAAAAAACAAAAAGAAGGGCATGCTAGTTTTGCACATTATATAAATGGTAGTGTGTGTGCATGTGTGTGTTTGTGTCTGGCATATTTTACTCAATTTATGTTTGTGAGATAAATCCATATTGTTTACAGAGTAGTGGTTCACTCATGCTCATTATATTATAGTATTTCATTATAAGACTGACTACAATTTATTTATCCATTCTATTGATGGACATTCCAGGTGTTTCCTTACAGTGAAAATACTGTCACAAGCTAAATATATGTTCAAGTTTAATAAATAATGTCAAATAATTTCCCAAAGATGTTGTATCAATTTACACTCCTACCAAAAGAGTAAAAGAGCTCTACTTGCTCCATATCCTTGCCAGAACCTGGTACCACCCATCTTTAATTTTAGCCACTCTGGTAAATGTGCACTGGTTTTCCACTGTTGCTTTGATTTGCATTCCCAAATCATTAACGAGGTTGAATAATTTTTCTTGAATATCAAACATTTGGAATATTCTTTTCTGAAAGGCCTGTCATTCATTTTGTCTTTTTTCAAAAAAATAGATTTAGTGTTCTGTTGGTTATAGAGCAATCGTATTCTACTTTGTGCCTTTCACTCACTTAATGGATCTTTTGAGGAACACAAGTTCTTCATTTATTGTACTGCCATAGTTTTCTTGTTTATTTTCTTGTGTTTGTTTTGCTGCACTGGGTTAAATCCCCAGTACCATAAAAAATAAGTAAATAAAAAATAATTTAAAAAGAGCCTTGACAAATGACCTCAAATATAACCATAACAACAATATCCTGCAAAAGAAATTCCAATCTCTCATCAGCAGAAGACACTGCCATGGCACCATGCTAAGAAAGAAAGAAAGCGTGCATCTGCCAAGCCAAGAAAGTAAACAAACAAACGGAGGAGGGCTCTGCTTAGAAAAACTGTTCCCAGCCAGATTACAGACACGTGCCACTGGAAGTCTGAGGCAGGAGGATCATAAGTTCAAGACCAGCCTGGGCAACTTAGTAAGACTATGTCTCAAAATAAAAAATAAAAAGGGCTGGAGATGTAGCTCAGTAGTAGAGTGCCCCTGGGCTCAACCCCCAGTATCATGTGCTCCCCGCCAAGCCCCCAAGTCCAAAAAAAACCAAAAAAAAAAAAAAAAACCCAAAAAAAAAAACCTTGTCATAGCTTTTCCCCAAAACCAGTTACCTCACAAACAAAAGCAAAGCTAAGAGGTTTAAGCCAACTGTACAGAAAAGATTTGGAAGAATCAGGAGCCCATCTTTCCTCTAAATTATCCAACTGAGTCATAAGAAAAGAGTCACAACGATGATCATGACAGTCTTAGAAGAAAGGGTATAAAGAAACACTGCAGTGCAACCCCGAGCACAGCCATGGCCTACTGTGGACACAGGCTGCTTCTATCATCCCTGTGGCTGAATACAAGAAATACTATGATGGGTCGGGTAGTGTCCCAATCTATTAAAATCTGCTAGTCCCATACATGGATCACACCCATAATCAAAAGAAAGCAGCAGCAGAGAATTCACTCTACAGCACTGCTAGCACTGCAATTCATTGCTGAAAGAAGACAACTCTGACAAAGAAAATCTTTTCCAAAGGTTCATTTTTATTTTTGAGGGGGTTCTTGCTACATGGCCCAGGCATCTTAAACTCCCAGGTTCAAGCAATCCTCCTGGCTCAGCCTCCCAAGTGCTGGGATTACAGAACATTCCACCACACCTGGCTCCTCCAGTGCTTCAAAATAAGCTATAAGAGGTTTTAAAAACCTTACAGCTATATCTTAAATATGTATGATTTTAAATTTTTTGAAATCATGAAACTAGTATAGTGAATTGCTTATGTCCTCTATTGGTATTTGTCAACAGGACACAGTACAGAAACTTAATTTAAGTCATGGCTCATTCACTTACTCTCCAGTTATGTGAAGGCTTTAGGGAAGACCATTTATCACTCTGGGCCTCAAATACACTTGTGTCCACAGAAGCAGTTAAACTAGATAATCATAATACCGATTTCTATTCCACTCATAGTACCTCGTAAACAGTGCTGAACTAATTCACTTAGCCTATATATCACTTCCTTCAGCTCAGAACTAACTCAACTTAATTCTAGACCAGGAAGGTACTTTCTCAATAGCTTAAATCTAGCAGTTTTATGTAGGCAAAATGAGGCTGCTAGGCAGGCCTGTGATATATCCTTCTCCCTTCTAACAGGTGCCTTTAAAATTCTTCCTATCAAATGGGGGGAGGGATATGAAGAACTCATAGGAGACTGGAGAGTGGGAATATGGGGGAACCATCCCAGAAGCCGATGTCATTCCTCCAGGAGATACCCATTTAACGCATGAGTTCTTCTAGGGGAAACTACAACAGGTGAAACCCAAGGTAGTCATCCATGTTTTGGCATTACCCCTGGATAACAAAGTATATATACATTGATTACTGTTGGTTTGATAATGTTTCCCCCTCAATTGTATCTCTATATATTTCTAATTAAAAAAATTAAAAAGCAAAATTCTTCCTATCAGAGCAGTGAAGCAATATAAAATGATATCTAAAGACATTTCATACTTCTTAAATTTAACTGTTTATATTAGAATGTCTCTCTTAATTGCTGGGCTTTATATACTATTTCACCTCCCTTAGTATGTTCACTACTAGACCAGTGGCTTTCAAATTTGTTTAAGGCAGAACAACCATTTTTTCAAAGGAAATCTTCTACAGAACACTAATATGTAAAACAGTTTTAAAAAAAAAAAGTGGGAATGGGAATACAGATCACTGGAGCACTGGACTAACATAAGCAATGCCCTAGTTCAATCCCCAACACCAAAAATAGATAGGGACAGACAGATGAGGGACGGGTTGCTCTGATCGAAAAGAGTGAGGAAGGGAAGGAAGTGCTGTCAGCTCACTTTCTCTCTCCTATCTTGAGCTACAGATACACTCCAGAAGTTTCAGCAGATTCCCAGAATCTCTGGATCTCTGGATCTCAAAACAGCCAACTCCCCCAGTAACAGTTTCTGGAATAGGACCTACAGCCCCAATTCAGATGTTCCCACCATGGTAACACATTTCAACCCAAGATATTAGAAATTACCCTGGCATAATCTAACCTACAGCAGCATACAGACATGATTGCACCTAGAAAAAAGAATAGAATGGCTAGGGGAAAAGAAGACAAACTTTTGAATTTTATACTATGAATTGTCTATATAAAAAAAATTTGTAAATAAACAAAAACATCAATAAAAGTAATTACATAACTGTAAATTCCTGTACCTTGTTGTCCATAATTGTCCACTGACCCTCAGAATTCTGCTTCAAAACACAGTGGTTGCGAGAAATCATCAGAGGGCAAATCTTGGATACTAGCTGGTATGTGACACCAAATCCTCGTCCTATAGTCACCTGGGAAGATAACAATAATGGAAGATACATAATCATTATGCTGATTATCAACCAACAGTGTACACAGGTCATGATTTGAGAAGCCAGATTCCTGTGGAATACAAATAGTTCATGTGCTATCTCTTTTTCTGCTGCCATGGGAGATACCAAGTAGAAAGGCAAGAAATCATAATAGCTGAAAAAGCCAGGCGCAGTGGTGCATGCCTGTAATCCCAGCAACTCCAGAGGCTGAGACAGGAGGATTCAAGTTCAAAGGCAGCCTCAACAACTTACTGAGGCCCTGAGTAACTCAGCAAGACCCTGACTTAAAATAAAAAATAAAAAGGGTTGGGGATTGGGGATGCAGCTCAGTGGCTAAGAGCCACTGGGTTCAATCCCTGGCACCAAAAAAAAAAAAAAAAAAAAAGAAAGAAAGAGAGAGAGAGAAAGCTGAAAGAAGTTAACCATGGGTTGCCAGGGTTGGTAGGACCCGAAAGGTTAACTGGTTCAGTCACCCATAAAATGGAAGAATAATTTCTACATGGCCCCATTGAGTCATCTTAAATATTGCTTTTATGTAAGACAGGCCCTCAGATTTTTTGATGGTCCTTACTTGGCATCTTTCTCCCTACAAATCCCATTCATCGGTCCTGGTTCTGCACAGGCACCACCAGAAAATCTCTAATTCCCCTTCCACATCATCTATAAAATGTCTAGTGAGTCCTCTCTTTCTTTACTTGCCTATGTTCCCAGTTACTTCAACATAATTCCCATGGCACAGTTTTTGAGACTGTCATTTTAATGGGTTTGTGAAAAGATGTGGTTTGTCTTTATTCCTAGATGCCATATTAAGAAAAATAAACTTAATTTCTACTACATGGTCAAATTTGGTTATCACTTTCCCAGTTATAGACATTATCAATTTAGCACGTAAACTATATAAGCTTTCACAGCAGATAAAGTGCATCCTCAGACTTAGAAATGATGTACATTTCTTGGTCTCTCCATCCCCAAGAATGGTTATGCTAAGTCAAGTCTCTTCCATTCTATTTTGCCTAGTTGGGGAACTTTGGATTCAAGTGTAGGACCTTACATTGATTTCTATTTAGATTTCATCTATCATACCAGTTTCTCAAGACTTTTTTTTTTTTTAAAGAGAGAGGGACAGTGAGAGAGAAAGAGAGAATCAATTTTATTTAGTCTTTCATGTGGCTTTTGTTGCTCTGACACTTCATCGTATACGTGGTGCTGGGGTTTGAACCCACGTCCTTGTACGTGCCAGGTAACCGCTGAGCCACCGCTCTAGCCCCAAGGCTTTTCTGAATTTTTAATCTGCCATCAGATCAGACATATTCAATATTACTTCTAGCTTTAGTTCCACACCAAATTGATATTATATTGATTCTGTACCTTCATTCAAGACACAGATAAAAAATACTGAAACTGGCTGGAGCGGTGGCTCTGCAGTTATGGTGCTTGCCTGGCATGCACGAGTATGGGAGTTCAAACCCCAGCACCATGTACCTAACGAAGTCTTGGAGCAACAAAAGGCACATGAAAAACTAAATAAAAATTGTTTCTTTCTCTCTCTCTCTCTCAAAAAAAAAAAAAAAATTGAAATGGGAAGTAGCCAAACCCAATGCTCTCAGAAAAGTCTAGTAAACGATCTCCAACATGACCTAGGTATACCTTCAACCAATTATAATTCAAACAAAAGTCTGTGCAAAGAGTCCATATCCTCCATCTTAGCCACAAGAAAAGACGGAAAGAAGCCCCAATTCACATCTATCATATTTTCCTAATGGACTTGTTTAGTTCATAATAATCCTGTGAAGGAAGGAAATAAAATTCTTAGATCCAGATCTTCCCTGCTTATTATTTTCAGTGCACAAGTGCTCTCTTTAATGACCCTTACCACAACCTTAAATGGTAATACTAACGTTTGTAATTTTCTAGCCAAGCACAGTGGTGCTTGCCTGTAATCCCAACTGACTCTGGAGGCTGAGGCAAGAGACCTAGGTTCGTGGCAAGTCTCTGCAATTTAACGAGACCCTTTCTCAAAATAAGAAAATCATTGTTTAAGAAGGGCTAGGGATGTAGTTCAGTGGAAGAGCTTGCTGGGTTGAATCTCCAGTTACACACACACACACACACACACACACACACACACACAGAATGAGCTCATGGTTTTCTAAGACCTATCCTCTCTGCTCTTTTAGAAAATCTTTCAGAATCATCCTTGTTTTCAGTCCCTTAAAGACTACCATGACGGAAGGTGCTGCAGTGCACACCTGTCATCCCAGCCACTTGGGAGGCTGAGGCAACAGGACCTCAAGTTCAAGGCCAACCTCAGCAACTTAGCAAGACCCTCTCTCAACGTTTTAAAAAAGAGTTCAGGAGGGACTTGAGAGGTGGTTCAGCAGTTGGAGTGCTTGCCTGGCACGTGTGAGGACCTGGGTTTGAATCCTAGTACCACATACACAACTAAGTGTCAGAGAAACAAAGGCCAGATGAAAAAAATAGGTTCTCTCTCCCTCTAAACAAAACAAAAACAAACAAGCAAACAAACAAAACAGCGTTGTGGTGGATACCTCTACCAAAATTCTTCTGTCTGAAAATTTTAACTTATTTTGGCAGCTCATCAAACATTCCATTAATTACAGAAGTTCTTTTGAATTAATACACATATCCTTTAAAAATAGAATGTTTAGGACTGGGGTATAGCTCAGTGATAAAGCCCTTGCCTAGCATGCAAAAGGCCCTAGGTTTGGTCCCATCATAGTTGTGGGGAAGAATGTGTATAATGATTATCTGTCATCCACATTCAATAAATGCACACCTGTCATCCCAGCCAGACACCACGACACACACCTGTGTGTGTGATTTATAGAACAGTGTGATTTATAGAACAAATAACTATATGGAGGTATCATAGAGAAATAAGTACCAAACCAAAAAAAAAAGGAAGAAAGAAAATGAATTCCATCCTGGTAGCCTTTGATCTTTTTTTTTTTTTTTTTGGGTCTTTGTCTTTGGAACTGGGAATCAAACCCAGGGGTGCTTTACCACTGAACTACATCCCCAACCCTTTTATTTTTTTACATTGGGACAGGGTCTCACTAAGTTGCTCAGGACTTCACTAAATTGCTGAGACTGGCCTAGAATTTGTGATACTCCTGCCTTGGCCTCCAGAGTGGCTAGGATTACAGGCCTGTGCTACCATACCCAGCTTTGGTGGACTTTTTTTTTTTTTCCTTTTCAAAGAGAAGAAGTATTCTATCTTCCATTTTATACTGGAGGGGAGACAGCCTGATTGCCATTAAGGAAAATAATATAAAATGGATAGAACAGTGCCTTTTTCTGAGTTGCTTCCTACAGTCTTCAAATCCAGAAAGGAAAGGAAATATTCTTTTTCTTCCTTCTTTTCACTGTCATCCAAGAATTTACCTTAGTGTTTCTGATATTTCACCTATACTACAATTAAAAGAGGGGCTAGAGTGGTGGCTCAGTGGTAGAGCACTTGCCTGGCATGAGCGAGAACCCAGGTTCAAACCCTAGCACCACATACATAACCAAGTGTCAGAAAAACTAAAACCAGATAAAATAAATAAATAAAATTGATTCACTCATTCTCTCACTCACTATTAAAAAAGAAAGAAAGAAAAGAAAATTGTGATCTATATTTTTTTTTTCAGGGGTGAGGACCGAACTCAGGGCCTTGAGAGTGCTAGGCAAGCGCTCTGCCACTGAGCTAAATCCCTAACCCCGTGATCTATATTTTAAAAAAAAAGTATAATGTGATCATTTGGAAATCACAACACTCATAACACAAAACTTAGCTTCCCATGGGAACTGAGTACCAACTAGCACCATCCCATAAGTTGGCAATTATTTCCATTTACAACAGTTTTGCAAGGTCTTGAGCATACTGACATTATTGATCTAGATCATTTTATCCTTGTCCACCTTCACAATGTTACCCTTTCCTCCTGGGTGTTTCCCAGATGACCAGAAAATGCTCTAGAACCATCCTTTCCCTTTTCAAACCCACTTAGGGCAGAAAGCTTTATGAGATCCAAATATAAGAGAAGAAAACAAGGAGAAAGATATTGTGGCTTTCCTCTAAAGGGAACTAATTAACTCACAAAAAATCTCTACTTATTTGTTTTTACACCAAATTCTAAATTGGTATAAGAAGTTTAAAGACACCATATCCAACAGATAATTTTACTATAGTCCTTCAACAAAATTAGGGAAACCATGTTTTAGTATTTCATCTGCAAAATCTGAACCTTTGAAGGGAATGGAAAGGCAGGGAACTGACTTTGTTGTTATAATTAAATGATATAAGCACACCTCTTAAAATCTGTGCCAATCAACTTGTGCTCTTGTGCTATGGCTTGAAAACCATTACAGTAAGACTGCACCTTGGCTCTGATTCAGACTGTCTTCATACTCACTGCAAGCTATGCTCCAACTAGCCTCTAAGACCTGACCTTGAAGACGGCCAGGCCTGGCAAGCTTCTCCACACAGGTCACCAGGCAAGCCATAATATTCCTAGCATTTTTTTCCATTCATTTGGATTCCATTGGTCTCTTGGCATAGAGATATTTAATCTATCAAATAATTTGGAACATGTCTAGAGATGCTTTGTAGATTTCTTGCCTTAAAACTTTAATTATTCTCCCCCAAAACTCTAGGGTTACCAAGCTATTCAGGAGAAATAAATGAAGGAATGAAGTCATCCACAGAACTGACCTAAAAGAATAAGTTAAGAAGAGGCTAGAGCAGTGGCTGAGGGGTTACATGCGTTCGAACCCCAGCACCACATACACAACAAAGTGTCGGAACAGCAAAAGTCACATGAAAAACTAAATAAAATAGATTCTCTCCGTCCCTCTTATTAAAAAAAAAAATAATAAGCTAACACTTGACTACTAAATTCCCATACAGGGTTTTGTGTGTGTGTGTGTGTGTGTGTGTGTTGCAACCGCAGGGGCCAGATTAAATAATGTAAGTAAAAGAGCAGAGCAAGGTGGCACACACCTGCAATTCCAGTGAATGGGGAGGCTGAGGCAGTATGAACACAAGTTCAAAGTTCACCTCAGTAACTTAGGCCAAAGCAATTTTGACACCCTGGGTTAAAATAAAAGGGGCTGGGGCTGGAGCGGTGGCTGGGTGGTTACGGGGCTTGCCTGGCATGCACAAGTACCTGGGTTCAAATCCCAGCACCCACGCATACAACTAAGTGTCAGAGCAACGAAAGCCATGTGAAAAACTCAATAAAAAACTTATTCTCTCTGTCTCCCTCTCTCTCTCTCAATGTCCTTCTCTTTAAAAAATAAATAAAGGGGCTGGAGCGGTGGCTCAGCAGTTACGCGCAAGTTCGCGAGTTCAAACCCCAGCACCACGTACACAATTAAGTCTTGGAGCAACAGAGGCCACATGAAAAACTAAAATTGATTCTGTTTTTCTCTCTCTCTCTCTCTCTCTCTCGCTGTCCCTCTTTCTTGAATAAATAAATAAATAAATAACAAATAAATAAATAAACAAATAAAAGGGGCTGGAGACGGGGCTTAGCGGCTAAGCACCCCAGAGTTCAATCCACATTACAAAAACATTTTAAGTAATGTATGCAAAATACCATTATACAGAAAGTAACCTTTCACAATCTCCTCATTTAGCAACATTTACGGCTGAACTTGAATCTCTCCTTGACCGGAGGAATGAGTGCTCTGGAATATTACTAAATAATTCACATCTTGGCAGTTAATTATTCAGCCCACAGGGCTCTTTTCAGACTGCTGCACTGTATAAATTTTCTTTTCTCGTTCAAGCCACAAGCTCTTTTGAGTACAGAAGCTATCATTTGTCCCTCTCATAAGGACACCAAGCAACATAAGCACTCGATAACCACCTGGCAAACTATAATGAGCCTACACGGCCTAGAAGAAAAATCTAACTACAAATACGTGACCGTCAAGGCGTCGTTCATTTACAACACAGCGACCAACCACTCAGAACTCCCGCAAAGCGAGCCCTTTTAAACTTATTTCCGACAGCTTGTCCATGACCCAGTTCTTCCCCGGCCGAGGGCAATGCTCTCCCCACCGCCCCTGCGCTGGCGCCGCCTCCCCGGCCTCGCCGCCTCCCCGACCGTCAATCAGGGCCCGCAACCTCCCGACCCATCTCAGGGGGCGCCGCAGGCCGGGGGCCGGGCCCCGGGGGTAAAAGCCACCCAGGCAGACGCGCCAGGGTCCTCAGCGGCGGAAAGGAAAACCTCCTTCTGACATTTTAAAGTTCGAGCATTTTAAGGGCGATCGCCCCCAGCTCGCAGTCGCTTCCCGGAGAACTCCAGAAAGTTCACGCCTCAGACCTCCGTCTCGGCGGGGGCAGCTCGGCCTCTGCACCGCCCGGGCGGGCCCGGGCCTCTGCCAGTGCTGGTCCTGGAAGCCGCGGTCCGCTCGCACCCGGCCCCTCCGCGCACCCCGGCTCGCCCTCCGCCCCGCGCCGCCCTCCCAGGGGCCATCTTCCCGCCCTCGGCCCCCGGGCCCGGACCTCGGTCCCCGCCCGGAGCCCTGCGCCCCCAGGGTCTTCCCGGAGCCGAGCCCTACTTCCGTCCTCTCACCCCTTTCTCCCTCCCACACCTCCACTCCTCGGACCCTCCACCCGCGCTCCAGACCGCTCGCGGTCTCCTCGCTCCAGGACCCCGCGTCTCGCTCCTCTGCCGCCTCCCGCCCCCGCTTTCCCATTCATCGCAGCCGCCCCGACGCCTTCGCTGCTTCCCGCCCGCGGCCCGCAACCCCCTGGGCTCGCTGCAGCCCGACCCCTCCGCTGCCCCCAAAGGGAATCCTCCCCTCACCTCGCGCCCGTCCTCCAGCAGCAGCCACTCGGCGTTCATCCCCACCCGCCGCAAACACCAGCCCCGGCCGCCGGCGTGGTCTTCGGTGGCCGAGGACGCGGGCTCCCCCATAGCCCTCTAGGCCCTGGGTGTTGCTCAGCAACTAGCGAAAGCCCGACCCCGCTTCCAGCAGTCTCTGGATTTCCTCGCCGGCGCCATAGCTAAACAACAGACAAAAGCAATCGCTAGCGGCGCGCGATCGACGCGAACTCTCGCTCGGAGACAGCCCGGGCCCCCCTCGGGGCCACTGCGCCTGCGCGACGGCCGGGCGGCGCCGGAGCCGGACCCGGGGCGGCCGAGTGGCGCAAAGCTGTGATTCTAGCGTCGCGACCTCCTCGCCTCCGTTCTAGCTCGCTCTCCAGAACCGCCGTCCCAATCTCAGCCACTCGAACGGGAACCTCTCCTCACTTCTCCTCTTTTTAGGAAGAGTTTGCTTTGTGAGCGCGTTAGGGCCGTGTTAGGTGAATGTAGCCCACTTCTGCCGTCCAGGATCTGTCAGTCGTGCAATCTGCCATCCTCCTGCCTCGGCCTCGCGAAAACCTCCAGGATTGCACCACCGCCCGGCTCTCCCACCCACCCACTTTTTTTTTCTTTTCGAGAGATTGAGCCCGGGGCCTCGGGCGCGCGAAACACCTGGTCTACCAGTGAGCTCCACCTGCACTGTTTTTTTTTTTTTAAAGAGAGAAGAACAGTGTGAGAGAGACAGAGAAAATCAATTTTTATTGAGTTTTTCACATGGCTTTCCTTGCTCTGACACTTAGTTGTGCACGTGGGTTGCTGGGGTTTGAACCCGTGTACTTGCGCATGACAGGCAAGCGCCGTAACCACCGAGCCACCTCTCCAGTCCCCCATCTTTTTTCTTTTTTCTTTTTTTAAGAGAGCAGAATGGGGCTGGAGCCGTAGCTTGGGGGTTAGGGCGCTTGCCTGGCATGCGCGGGGACGCGAGTTCGAACCCCAGCACCACCTACACAACGAAGTGTCCGAGGAATGAAACTCAAATGAAGAACTAAATAAAATTACTTCTCTCTCACTGTCCCCTCTAAAGAAGGAATCAATTTTATTTGGTTTTTCATGTGGCTTTCGTTGCTCCCACACTCTATAGCGAACATGCTGGAATTATGTGCATCCCCCCCTCCACAAACACACACACAAGCACACAGTTGTGATAATTTTAGGCTGTTTAGTCTTTTCCTAAATAGCATCTATTTTGCACGACTTCCTGTCAGTGAACTTTTAAAATTCATTTTAGGCAAATCTACAGGGAGAGAAAGCACAGCTACCTGGGGCTAGATGTAGATGAGGGCGGTAGTGATAGAAATGTTCTAAAAGTGGACTGTGATGATTGCACACCTGTACAGTCTACAAAGTCACCGAAGTGCACACTTCCAGTTGGTGAATTTTGTGGTATGTAAATTATCCTCTATAAAGCCGTTTTTATTTTGCTGGAGCGGTGACTCAGTGGTTGGAGCGCCTGCCTGCCTGGCATGAGCAAGGACCCAGGTTCAAACCCTAGCACCACTTGCACAACGAAGTGTCTGAGAAACAAAGGCCAAATGAAAAACTAAAGTTCATTCATTCTCTCTCTGTCTAAAAAAAAAAAAAAAAATCAATCTCAACTTCTTCCCTTGGATTCTCCAGTATAGTGTAATAGTTGCTACCTGTGGTAACTATCTCTGATAGCTCAATGCTGTCTTTTGTTACTTTAGATTTCTGATACCTGTTTAACAATTTAGTTACACTAAGGGTTTTTATTTTTGTTTTTGTTTTGTTCAGGGGATTGAACCCAGCAGCTTAAGCACTGAGCCACATCCCCAGTCCTTGTTTATTTTTTTATTTTGAGACAGGGTCTCCCTAAATTGCTCATGGCCTCGATAAATTGCTGAGGCTGGCTTTGAATTTGTAATCTACAGGTGGTTGCCACCAAGCCCAGCCTAATTGTACTATGTTCTGTCTGAAAAAAAAAAAGGTGTACTAAGTGAATTATGAATATTATAAATTAATGGCTAACAATCATTGAGCACTAGCCAGATACTAACCCAAATCCCCTACCTATTTTTATGTGTTCTTCATGAACTATTTGATGATAGTGGTTACAATTACAATCCCTACTTTGGGGATGATGAGAAAAAAGACACGCAGAGGTTTAGAAACATATGTTACTTTGAAAAGTTAAAAAAAATAGTAACAAATGTGTTGCTTTGAAAAGTAACAAATGGGGACTGCTGTAGAACACTTACCTAGTATGCTGGAGGCCTGGGGTTTCCATCCTCAGTTCCCTTGCAACCTTGAAACACACACACACACACACACACACACACACACAGGAATAAATTGTGTGCCAGTTGGAATCTGTTTCCAAAGCCTAATGTCCTAACCATGGTTGCAACCCCAACTTGGAGCAACTGATCTGTGTGGCACTGTCAGATCAAGAACCACAGCCCCAACCGCACAGACATCAGGACAATTCATGGGAGCCACAACTGCACGTATGGATATGCTTCCTTAGGCGATGGATGGGCGTCTGTCTGTTGGTGCCCCCATCCCATCTCAGCATTCTGTCCCAGGAACAGCAAGTACGCATAGCAGCATCCTTTTTTTCTTAAATGTGAGTTTTTTTGTTTTAAAGAGAGAAGAACAGTGAGAGAGAGAGAGAGAGAGAGAGAGAGAAAGAGAGAATCAATTTTTTTACTATTAGTTCTACATAGACTTACATGTTGGAGGGAATTGTTACATAAGCACGCATACATGGATATTGACATAGTGAGATAGTAAGTTGAGGGCAATCCTAGACCAGGATCTACCTGCTTCATCCATTGCCCGAACTCTGTAATTCCACCACACTATAGTTTGAAATGAACATATACATGTACAATAATTGTTGACATTCCTGAGTTTCTCTGTCCATCTGTGCATAGCTATGCTGCTGCTGCTTTTTTTTTTTTAAGAGAGAAGGACAGTGGGGGGAGGGAATCAATTTTTTTATTGAGTTTTTCACATGGCTTTCATTACTCCAACACTTCGCTGTGTACGTGGTGCTGGGGTTTGAACCCATGTATTCGCTCATGCTGGGTAAGCACTGTAACCACCAAGCCACCACTCCAGCCCCCATAGCTATGCTTCTAATGGAAGCTGAATATTCCCTGTTATATTAATAACCCCTCTTATCCCTCCCATCCCCTCCCTCCCTCCCTTCTCCCCCTACTTTCTTAGATATGGTTCACCCAGCTTATGTGGAGTTTCAACTATGGTGAGTTTATTACTTAAACTCAGCTCGCTATCATCCTGTTGTAGGTTTAACACTAGCTTCCACAAATGAGAGAAAACATTTGGACCTTAAGTCTCTGAGTTTGGGATATTTCACTCAGAATAATTTTTTCCATTTCCATCCACTTGGCTGCAAAAGGCATGATATTGTTCTAACAGTGGAGTAGAACACCATTGTATATATATCCCACAATTTATGAATCCATTCATCCAGCGAGGGGCATCTGGGTTGGTTCTATAGTTTAGCTATTGTAAATTGAACTGCTGTAAACATTGATGTAGCTGTGTCTCTGTAGTGTGCCGATTCTAGCTCTTTTGGGAAAATACCCAGGAGCGGGATAGCTGGGTCGTAAGGTGGTTCCAATCCTAGTATTTTGAGGAGTCTTCACACTGCTTTCCAGAGTGGCTGTACCAGTTTGCAGTCCCACCAGCAGTGTGTTAGTGTTCCTTTCTCCCCACAACCCCTCCGGCATCTATTATTGTTCGTATTCTTATTTTTTTCACTCTGACTGGAGTGAGGTGGAATCTCAGTGAAGTTTTGATTTCCGTTTGAGAGAATCAATTTTATTTGGCTTTTCATGTGGCTTTCATTGCTCTGACACTTTCCTGTGTACCTGGTGCTGGGGTTTGAACCCATGTCCTCTCACATGCCAGGCAAGCACGTAACTGCGGAGCCACCGCACCAGCCCCACATAGGAGCCATCCTGACATTTAGTCTGTTTCCTGAGGCTCCTCACAACTGTGACAGATGCTTAGACCTTATTTTTTATTTTATTTATTTTTGTATTACAGATTGTACCCAGGGCACTTAACCACTGAGCCACATCCCAGCCTTTTTATTTTTTATTTTTATTTTGAGACAGAGTCTTGCTATGTTCCTTAGGGTCTCATTAAGTTGCTGAGGCTGGCTTTGAACTCAGATCCTCCTGTCTCAGCCTCCAGAGTCGCTGGAATTATAGGTGTGCGCCACCCTGTCCAACTCTCCTGTATATCTTAAATCACCTCTAGATTACTTACACTACCTAATACTGTGTAAAGATTATGCAAATAGTTATTTTACTCTATTGTTTAGGAAATGACAATAAGAAAAGTCTGTATATATATTCAGTACAGATTCATTTTTTCCCCCAAGTATCTTCAATCGTTGGCTGGTTTGATCAGCAGATCAGAATCCTTAAATATATAAGGCCAATTGTACATATTTCCACAAGCTAATATGAGTCCATACTGATGTCTTACAACTAATTCTCTGAAGGTGGTGGGGGGAAAGGGTGCTCGTCTAAGTAACTTCAGAACTGAGCAAAGTCTGCAACTAAAGGCAAAAGACCTGTATGTAAGAATTGTACTGTACTTGAAGAAGTTGTTTGCACAGGTGTTTAGGTTAACAATTCTGAAACCACTCCATGTTTATTTTGGAAATGAACAATTAAAATTAAAGGTTGACAGATGGTGGGAGTCAGGTTTCTCACTTTAGGAAAGGTTATAGATAACACGGGGGTGTGGCTAAAATGACCCAGGTGGTTATGGATTGGAGTTTGTACACACATCCCCCTGTAACACAGAGTCTTTTGTCACAGTCTGCATTCTATCTGGGATCCCCTGATCTGCTAAATGATTTTTAAATTTTTGTATATATTTTACATTACTAATTAAAAGTAATGTATTCGTTAAGGTTCACTCTTGCAAAATTCTGAGCTTTTGATAAATGCATAATGTTATGTGTCCACCAGCACACTATCAATAGAGAATAAATTCATCACCTTAAAAAAAAATCTCCCAGCTGGAGATTACACACCTGTAATCCCAGCTACTCAAGAGGCGGAGACAGGAGGATTGCAAGTTTGAGGTCAGTCTGGACAATTTAGTGATACACTCTCAAAACAAAATTTGAAAAGGACTGAAGTAGGGGTTGGAGATTTAGCTCAGTGGCAAAGCGCTTGCCTAGCACCTGCAAGGCCCCGAGTTCAGTCCTCAGTCCTAAAAGAAAAGGACTGAAGTGTAGCTCAGTGCTACGGCATGTGCCTAACATGTATAAGATCTCGGGTTCAATCCTCAGCATCACACATATAAAAGGATGTTTAATTGAGTTTTTATCCCATTCTTTAAATGATGTCCATTTTCACATTCCTAATTATTTCTTTTGCGGTGCAGAAGCTTTTTAATATGACGCCATCCCATTTATTGACTCTTGGCATGATTTCCTGAGCTTTATAGGTCCTGTTGAGAAAGTCGTTGCCTGTGTCTAAAGGCTGAAGTGTTGGTGCTGTGCTTTCTTCTAGGAGTTGGCATACTTTCTAGTCTAATTCCAAGGTCTTTGATCCATTTTGAACTGATGTTTTTGTGCAGGATGAGAGATAAGGGTCTAGTTCTAGTTGCATTCCTCTCCATTTATATATAACTAGTTGTCCCAGCACCATTTGTTTAAAAGGCTGTCTTTTCTCTGATATATGTTTTTGGCACTTTTGTAAAGGATCAGATGACTCTAAATGTGTGGATCTGTCTCTGTCTTCTATTCCACACCATTGGTCTACATGTCTGGTTGTTGTTATTGTTGTTGTTGTTTAAGAGAGGGACAGAGAGAGAGAGAGAGAGAGAGGATCAATTTTATTTAGTTTTTCATGTGACTTTCATTGCTCTGACACTTCTTTGTGTACAAGGTTCAGGGGTTTGAACCTGCATCCTCGAACATGCCATTAAGCTCCCTAATCACTGAACCACCTTTCCAGCCCCTATGTGTCTGGAGACACTGATGCCAGTGCCTTGCAGTTTTTTTCTTTTTAAGAGAGAGAGGGACAGTGAGAGGGAGAGAGAAAGAGAAAGAATCAATTTTATTTAGTTTTCCTGTGGCTTTCATTGCTCTGACACTTAACTGTGTATGTGGGTTGCTGGGGTTTGAACCCGTGTACTTGCACATGCCAGGCAAGCGCCGTAACCACCAAGCCACCGCTCCAGCGCACAGTTTTTGTTACTATAACTTTGTAGTATAATTTGAAGATAGGTATTGTGGTGCCTCCAGCTTTGCTTTTTTGGCTTAAAATTGCTTTGGCTATTCTAGGTCATTTATTCTTCCAGATGAATTTTAGGACTTTTTTTTCTTATTTTGTGAAGAATGTCATGGGTATTTTGAAGGTATTGCATTGAATCTGTATATTGCTTTTGATAGTATAGCCATTTTAACTCTGCCTATCCATGGGCATGTCTTCAATGTCTTTCTTCATGGGACTGGAGCAGTGGCTCAGTGGTTTCGGTGCTTCCCTGGCAAACATGAGGACTTGGGTTCAAATCCAAATACCACATATACAACTAAGTGTTGGAGTAATGAGGGCCATATGAAAAACTAAATAAATTGTTTCTTTCTCTGTCTCTCTATCTCTCTCTCTTAAAAAAAAACTCACAAAACCCAACGCAATGTCTTTCTTCAATGTTCCACAGTTTTCATTAGAGGTCCTTCACCTCCTTGGTTAGATTTATTCCTAGGATGTTTGTTGGTTGGTTGGTTTTTGGTTTTTTTGTTTGTTGAGGCTATTGTGAATGGGTTTGTTTTCCTGATTTGTTTCTCAGCAGATTTGTTGTTGGGATACAGGAAAGCTATTGATTTTTGTATGCTAATTTTGTAACCTGCTACTTTGCCAAATTTGCTAATTAGTTCTAGCAGTCTTTTGGTGGAGTTTTTTGGATTTTTCATCATCTGCAAACAGTGATAATTTGACTTCTTCCTTTCCTATTTTTATCCCTTTTACTTCCTTCTCTTGCCTAATTACTCTATATTAAATGAATTTCTAGCACTATATCAAATAGGTGTGATAAAGGGCTGGAGTGGTGGCTCAGTGGTTTTGGCCCTTGCCTGGCATGCATGAGGACGCTGGTTCAAACCCCAGCACCATGTACAGAATGAAGTGTTGGAGCAACAAAGGCCACATGAAAAACTAAATAAAATTGATTCACCCTTTTTCTCTCTCACTGTCCCTCTCTCTTAAAAAAAAAGGGAGTGATAAAGTGGACATCCTTATCTTGTCCCAGATTTTTTAAAAATGCTATTAGTTTTTCTCCATTTACTGTGAGGTTGGCTTTGGGTTTTTCATATGTATCCTTTATAATGTTGAGTGGGTTCCTTCTATCCCTAGTGTCTTCACTGTTTTTATCACGAATGGCCACTGCATTTTGTCAAAGGCCTTCCGTGCATCTATTGCAAAGTGATTTTGTCCTTAATACTATTTATGTGATGAATTACATTTATTAATTTGCATATATTAAAACCATCCTTGCATCTCTGGAAAAAAACCAATTTGGTTGTAGTGTACCATTTTCTTATTATGTTGTTGAATGTGATTTGCTAAAAAAAAAAAAAAGTATTTTTGCACCTAAGTTCATCAGGTGTTACTGGTCTGTAGTTTTCTTTCCTTCACGTGTCCTTGTCTGGTTTTGGTATGAGTGTGTTACTGGCATTCTAGAATGAATTTTGAAGTATACCATCTCTTTCTATTTCATGGAATAATTTGAGAAGTATTGACATTAGTTCTTCTTTAAAGCTTTGGTAGAATTCAGCTGAGAATTCGTATGGGAATGGGAAGAGAAGAGAGAACTATGAAATAGGAGAAAATCTTTGCTAGCTCCTCTTCTGACAGAGAATTAATATGTAGAATATATAAAGAGCTCAAAAATTTTACACCAGAAAAATCAAATAACCCAGGTAATAAATGGGGAAATGAAATAAGAAAACACTTCTCAAAAGAAGAAATATAAATGGCCAACGAATACATGAAAAAAATATGAGGGAAATGCAAATCAAAGCTACACTGACCCCCTGGATAACAAAGTTTATACACATTGATTGCTACTGTTTTGACAATGTTTCCCCCTCATCTGTATCCTGTATCGCTATATACTTCTAATAAATGTGAAAAAAAAAGCTACACTGAGATTTCATCTTACACCAGTAGTCAGAATAGCAGTCATCAAAAATACAAATAATAGGGCTGGAGCAGTGGGTGGTTCAGCAGTTACAGGGCTTGCCTTGCATGCACGAATACATGAGTTCAAACCCCAGTACCACATACACAATGAAGGCCACATGAAAAACTGAATAAGGGCTGGTGTGGTGGCTCAGTGGTTATGGGTGCTTGCCTGGCATGTGCGTGTACACAAGTTCAAACCCCAGCACCATGCACACAGTGAAGTGCATGGAGATAAGGCAACGCATTCACACTTTTGGTGGGACTTTAAACTAGTACAACCATTATAGAAATCAGTATGGAGGCTTCTCAAAAGACTAGGCACGGAACTAGCACATAACCCTGCTATACCACTCCTCAGTATTTATCCTAAACAATTGAAGTCATGTTACTAACAGCGATACATGCACACCCAAGTTTATAGCAGCACAATTCATAATAGCACAACTATGGACAGCCTAGGTGCCCATCAATGGATGGAAAAGAATGGATAAAGGAAGTGTGGTGTAAATGCACATTTGAATTTTATTCAGCCATAACAAAAAATGAAGTTATGACGTATGCAGGAAAATGGGTGGAATTAGAGACCATCATGTTAAGCGAAATAAGTCAGACTCAGAAGGTCAAGGGTCTTATGCTTTCTCTCATACGTGGAAGTTAGAGAGGAGAAAGGAAAAGAAAGGTGAGGGTAGATCTCCTAAAATCAAAGAGATCAATAGAGGAAGGGGACCAAGGGGAGGGGGACAGTACTGGGGAGTGATATTGACCAAATTATTTTGTTATATTGTGTGCATGTACGGATATGTAACAACAAATCCCATCAATATAATGTACCAATTTAAAAAGTGGGGGAAGTCCATCTTGTTTGGCATAGTGGCACATGCTTATTTATAACTAATTCTAGCTGCTAGGCAGGCTGAGACAGGAGGATCACAAGGTTGAGGCCAGTCTTGACAACTTAGTGACACCCTGTTTAAAAAAAAATTTAATTTTTGGTACCAGGGATTAAAACCAGGGGCACTTAACCATTGAGTCATATCCCCAGCCCATTTTATTTTTTATTTTGAGACAGGGTTTTGCTAAGTTGCTCAGGGTCTTGACAAATGGCAGAGGCTGGATTTAATCCTCCTGCCTCAGCCTCCCAAGCTGCTGGGATTACAGGTGTATGCCACTGTGCCCAGTCATTTAAAAAAAATTTTTTTTAAAAAGAGGGACAGTGAGAGAGAGAATCGATTTTATTTAGTTTTTCATGTGGCTTTTGTTGCTCCAACACTTCATTGTGTACATGGTGCTGGGGTTCGAACCCATGTCCTCATGCAAGCCAGGCTAGCACCATAACTGTTGAGCCACCGCTCCAGCCCCTCAAGTCAAAATTTAAAATAATAATAATAATAAAAAGAACTGGGAATGCAGTTCCATGAAAAAGCACACCTGGATCAATCCCCAGTCCTGCCCCCAAGCAAAAGTCCACTTTTGTGAATATTTTATAATTATTTAAAAGAACAATATAGCAGACATGAATGCTGTATATGAGTAAGTCAATATGCACATGTTGGGCTGTATCTTCAGACATTGCCTACTAAGACTGTGTGATCAAAACTGAAGAGCACTGCCTTCCAAGATTTGGGGATTTTAGTAACTCCACCTCCTGTATGTATTCTCTAATAACAGTGGTTCTCAACTGGGGAGTGATTTTTGCATCCCAAAGAACATTTGGCCACGTCTGGGGACATTTTTTGATTGTCATGACCAGGGCAGGGGTGCTACTGATATCTAATGAGTAGAGGCTAGGGATGCACCTAAACATCCTATAAATCACAGGCCCCCACAGTAAGAATTATCCAGTCCAAAATGTCAATAATGCTGAGGATCACATGTTGTATTTCTTAAAATGGAGAAAGAGAGAACAGTACGCAAAAAAACAAGGAAATCTTGGATCTGATGCCTATCACATTATATATGCTCAATTAATGGGAACAAAACAGAGATGAGGAAGGTTAGAGGTTTGGGGAGTGGAGCAAGGAGGGAAAACAAGAAGGGAAAGAAGCACAGGGCAAGGAGAAAGGAAAAGGGAGGAGAAAGGAACTGTGGCAAATTATACTATTACAAGAGAACACAATAAGCTGGACATGGTGACACATGCCTATAATCCCAGGGACTTGGAGGCTGAGTCAGGAGGCCCTCAAGTTCAAGGCCAGCCTCAGCAATTTAGCGAGGCCCTAGGCAACTTAGTGAGGCCCTGTCTCTAAATAAAAACTAAAAAAGGGCTAGGGAAGCTCCTCAGTGGTAGAAAACCAGTGGGTTCAATTCCCAGTACAGAGAGAGAGAGAGAAAGAGAGAGAGGAAGAGAGATTAATTACAAGATCTCTCATCTCACGTTTTATAATGTGGCCTTGCTACTCCTCACATTGCAAGACGGAGTCGGTATTTCCTTCTGTTGAATGTTGGTGGGCACATGACTCCATCAGAAGTGATGCTATATCATAAAATGTGATACAGCTTCCACCTGGTCCTTTTGGGATGCTTGTTCCTAGAATTCAAGTCACCACGAGGAAGTGCAGAAATCACATGAGGAGGCTACAGTTTGATGTTCTGGCCAACAGCCCCAACTGAGGTCCCAACGTTCAGCATCAAATGCCAGACATGGGAATTAAAGATGGCCCTAGATGATACCAGCCCTTGATCAGCCCCTTGGTTACCCCAGACTCCAGGTCTTTCCAGCTGAGGCCCAGGCTCTGTGGAGTAGATCCAAGCTATCTCAGGCACTGATCCACAGATTCTGAGCATAATGCAATGCTTATGCAGCAATAAAGAATGGAACAGGGGGCTGGAGCTGTGGCTGAACAGGGGGCTGGAGCTGTGCCCCACCTGCCTGCAGTTACCACCCATTACCAGCCAGTTAGTCCACTCAAACTTGATGGCCTGATTATGTTACAGCTCTCACAACCCAATCATTTTACCACTGGATATATTCCTGCCTTAACACAGGAGCTTTTGGGGGACACTTCATATCCAAACCATAAAAGTACCTAATTACTTTTAGCTACTGTTGTGGGAAAATAGAGTGTCAGTTTCAGAAGCTCCTTCCTGCAGGTATAAACACTGTCCCCTGTGTCTATTCTATGCTGTCTTGTCCAGGATACATAAAAAATAAGAATCTCCCCCCGCCTTTACATTGGTAGCTTATAGAGTAAAAATCCTTTCAGGCAATTTTAGACTTTTTTTTTTCAAAAGCTATGTCCAAGCAAGGGTTGGGCTTTGAAAAGTCTCAACCAAATAGTTCCCTCTGTGAGCAAAGGTTGACCCATAGCTCTGCTACCTGTTTTGAAGTGTCATTCTCCTATGTGAGGTCCAAGGTGAGATGGAGCCTTTTTTCATTATGTTTTGAAAGACTGAGCAGTGAGGAAGGGGTCTTGTAGCTTCTCAAGCAAAGCCCGGTGTGCTCAGGACTCTGATCTTGCCATCACCGGCAGCTTTTTTTTTTTTTTTTTTTTTTAAGAGAGAGGGACAGTGAGAGAGACAGAAAGAGAGAAACAACTTTATTTAGTTTTTCACATGGCCTTCACTGCTCCAACACTTAGTTGTGTACTTGGTGCTGGGGTTTGAACCCGGGTCCTCGTGCTTGCCGAAACCGCTGAGCCACCACTCCAGCCCCACACAGGTAGCTTTTCAACATGTTGCTGCACTTGGCCACCCTAGGCTAGGGTAGGAAGAGTGCAGAAATGAGCACCCTAGGCTCGGGGCACTGCAGGGTGACAGGGCAGTGAGATCCCAGATGGGATGAGCTTGCGGGGTAGGTGGGGTTGAGGAATGGGGTGGATGGCTCGACATTCTAGTTAGTTCTATGTTCCTCTAACTTCTTTATTACCCTATCATCTCTTCTCTACCCACCCCCAACAAAATGTCAGACTCTATGCTGCAGGAACAGGGGGAAGATGTCTTTTAATTTTGAGGGGAAATGTTGTAGCAAAGCAAAAGAAGATGAGGAGGAAAAAAGGGACTATCCACTTTGGACAGCTTGTGCATTAAGCACTATTTAGTGCAAATTTAGGATTTCATGCATAGAGTTGTATGATATTTCTCATACCTTTAATCAAGTTTATTATATTTTGGAAGTATTTATAATTAGTATTGCAGGTAACTACCTCATCTAATTCCCTTTTAGCTTAGGTCCTGGGATATTTAAACATCTACATCCCTTAGCTTGCCAAAGATCAGCATCTGGTTCAAATATTTATTACCTATCTGATTTTATTAAGGAGGGAGGGGGAGGGAGGAAAGAAAGGAGAGAAGCAAGAGGGAGTGAAAGGGGGCTGGAGCAGTGCTCAGCAATTTGAACGCTTGCCTGGCATGCATGAGGACCTGGGTTTGAACCCCAGCACTGCATACACAGCTAAGTGTCAGAGCAACAAAAACCAGATGAAAAACTAGATAAAGTTGATTCTTTCTCCTCCCTCTCTCTCTCCCTCTCTCTTAAAAAAAAAAAAAAAGAGGGAGTGAAAGAAGGCACTGGGAATCAGGCATGGATAATTACTGCCTTGTTTTCTTTTCCTTGCAGAGTTGGCTTCAGGTTGTTTATTTTGAAAATAATATACAGTATCAAGTGCCTAACATAAAATTTGGGCATGGGCTGATTTATTATTGAATTATATCACTCTGAGTTGGCTATTTGTGAACTATAAAAATCACAAAATTCCCTGATTCAATTCATCTTTGTTCAGGGTTGGAGAAGATGGGGAGAGAAGGGGGGGTGTGAACCTTGAGTTCTATAACACAAGGTTATAAAACAAATGATTCTCATCTTTTTTAATTTTCTTTGGAGGGGGGTTGGTATGGAACCCTGGGCCTTGTACATGCTAGGGAAAAGTGCTGTATGGAGGATTTTAACAAGACCCAGAACGACAACATAATGTTCAAAATAAATCTAGAGGGGCTGGAGCGGTGGCTCAGTGGGTTACGGCACTTGCCAGAGATGCGGGAGGATGCAGCACCACATACACAACTAGGTGTCAGAGCAACGAAAGCCACATGAAAAGCTAAATAAAATTGATTCTCTTTCTCTCTCTCACTGTCCTTCTCTCTTGAAAAAGTAAAATCTGGATACAATCCAAAATTATTCAACAAAGACCCAGGAACGTGTGACTAATTTTATGAGAAAGAGGCGCAAAAGATACCAAACCCCGAGATGACCCAAAGGTTGAATTCTCAGACACAGACTTAAAATACCTATTATAGTTGTGCCTTGTGAAGTAGAAGTAAGAACACTTGAAGGGACAGAGAGATGTTCTCAGCAGAGAAATAGAAACTATAAAAAGAACCAGGTGGGAATTTCAGGACCAAAAACACAATATCTGAAATAAAAATTCACTGGATGTGCTTAATAGCAGAATGGAGATGACAGAAAAGCCAACGAACCTGAAGACAGATGAAGAGAAAACATTTAATCTGAAGAACAACATGAAAAAGGAATCGACCAATGAAGAGTCTCAGAACTGCAGGCCTAATGCTCAAGCGAACAGAGTCCCGGGGGAAGAAGAGAATGACGCAGGAGAAAAGCATCTAAACAGAAATTCAGGAATTTGGTGAAAGACATAAAATCATAGATTCAAGAAACTCAGTGTGGGTTGGGGGTGTAGGTGGAGCTCAGTGGCAGAACACTTATCTAGCATGCATGAGACCCTGGGTTCAATCCTCAGCACCAAAAAAAAAAAAAAAAAAAAAGGAGGAAAACAGGGTGAAATGGTGCACACCTGTAATCCCAGTGGCTTGGGAGGCTGAGGCAGGAGGATCACAAGTTTGGTGGTTAAACAGCTCTGGGCTCAATCTCCAGTAAAAAAAAAAAAAAAATCCAAAAAGAAAGAAAGAAAACTTGGTGAATGTATCTGACTATATAGGAACAAACAAACTCAGTTTCTCCTACACTTTCCTTTTGAAATTTAAAAAAAAAATTTAAAGAGAGAGGGATCGTGTGTGTGAAAGAATCAATTTTATTTTGTTTTTCATGTGGCTTTTGTTGGTCTGACACTTTGCTGTGTATTTGGTGCTGGGGTTCAGAGCCCATGTCCTCATGCATGCCAGGCAAGTACCATAGCTGCTGAGCCACCACTCCAGCCCCCTCTCCTATACTTTCACTCAACAACAATCAACACAGCTTACTTCTGACACCAGGTATATTGTGGTTTCCCCCACACACCAAACAAGCAATCAATTTGGCAGTGGGCACGAGCTGGTATCTCTAATTCAATTCTATTCTGACACTATCTACTTGGAGATAGCACCAGATTCCATAGGTGAGGGCCCAGTCCCCAAGATTGTCATCTCTCCCCATAATTTGGATGCCAATCACAAGGCCCTGATTGCTTTACGTGTGTTTCAGAGGGACTGACTATAAATCAAGGTTCCCACAACCCCTTCCTTGGGCTTGATTAATTTTCCTAAGTGGCTCACTGAACTCAGAGAAACATGTTCATCAGTTTATTATAAAGAGTACAGATGAAGAGCTGGGCAGGGTGATGCACGCCTGTAATCCCAGCAGCTCAGGAGGCTGAGGCATGAGGATCTCACGTTATAGCTAGCCTCAGCAACTTAGCGAGGCATTAAGCAACTTAGTGGGACCCTGTCTTAAAATAAAAAATAAAAAGGGTTGAGGATGTGGCTCAGTGGCTAAGTGCCCCTGGGTTCAATCCCTGGTACTAAAAAAAAAAAAAAAAAAAAAAAAAAATTAGAGGCTAGGGGTAGGCAGAGAGGTGGCTTAGCAGCAGAGGGCTTGCCTGGAATGCACAAGGACCTGGGTTCAATCCCAGCACCATGTACACAACAAAATGAAGGAAAAACAAAAACCAGATGAAAAAAAATAAAAAATTGTCTCACTTCAAAAAAGAAAAAAAATATATCCAAATGACAAGCTGGGCAGGGGAAGGGATGGGGGTTCAGAGCTTCTGTGACCTTTCTGGGCTTGCCACTCTCCAAGAACTTCCACGTTTGTCTACCCAGAAGCAATCTGAACCTGTCCTTTTGGGCTTTTAAAGAGGCTTCGCTATGCAGATCTGGTGGATTAAGTCACTGGCCATTGGTGATTAAGGTAAGTCTCACACCCCTTTCCTACCTGGAGGTTGAGGTGAGACTTAAACTCTCTAGTCCTGCTAGGTCTTTCCAGTGACCAGGCCCCATTTGGATGCCACCTACAAGCTGACGGCCATCAGTAAATTTATTAATATACAATACATATATTTGTATTATCATACAAAACTGGCTGGAAGGCCAGCCGGTCTCAAAATGTAGCTCCGTGGTATAGCATTTGCCTGGCATGTTGCAAGGCCCTGGGTTTAAAATCAAAATATATCAAAAAGATGTCAGGAAAGGGAGGAGAGAGGGACAGAAAGCAAACAGAATGGAACAGCAATTTAGAGAAGCTGCTTTGGCTAAAAGCAGTGACTCAGGTCTGTAAGTGCCCAATGGGCAACTAAACGGAGGATAAAACTTGGCTGTCTGCCTTCATTTTATATCTGCCTTTAGAGCCCTGCGCCGCTCCGCACGTGGGCACGTTAATCATTTGAGGAGTATTCATCTAACAGCCGGTAATACAAGGTTTATCAGCCTAACTTTACCTAACCTGTCTTGTCCCCTTTAAGATTACCGCAATGTTTACAAGTATATTTCACTGTCCACTGTTAGAGCATCCTGTTGAGACCCCTGGAGTGCTGCCTGGAGTCTCTGGTCATTGCCCTAAATCTGCAGTCACCTTCCAGGATCGCAGGCTTGATCGCACCCCAAGCAGAAGCAATCATCTCATGGGACTGGGAACGGCCACCTTCCAGGATCGCAGGCTTGATGAACATCCCGAGCAGCAAGAAAGCGGCCCCTCACATGATAATGACTTCTGGCTTCTCCAGAGCCACTTCACAAAACCAGAACTAAGAGAATGAGTCGACCACAGTTTAACGAAGACTGTTCACCTCTGCAACTGCCCCAGTTCTCCCTGTTTAAAAATAAAGCTCATCCACGTGCAGTTGTGCACACCTGTAATCACAGCCACCTGCGAGGCTGAGGCAGGAGGATTGTAAGTTCAAGGCTGGCCTCAGCAACCTAGCAAGACCTTGTCTCAAAATTTAAAAAAGCAGGGCTAGAGAGGTGGCTCAGTGGTAGAGCGCTTGTCTGGCATGGGTGAGGACCTGGGTTCGAGCCCTAGCACCACACACACAACTAAGTGGAGGAAAAACAAAAACCAGATGAAAAAATAAACTCACTCTTTTAAAATAAATAAATAAAAGGCTGGGAATGTAGCTTGGCAGTGAAGTCCCCCTACCTTCAGGTTCAGTTCTCAGTATTGTAAAATAAACAAATAAATCTAAAGTTCATATTAGTTCCTCAAGACAGGGCTGAGAATCCTTCCTAATATGGCCGTATTGATTGAGGTTTCCTTTCCTGCTTTCCCCCACTAACTTTTCTGATTGTTTTTGGGGTAAATGGCTGGGCCTAGTTTGTTAGAATCCCAAAAGTCAGGCCTCTGGCCATAAAAAGGTAGAGCTAAGGCCACCATAGAAACAAGAGACTGTCAGACTGAACTGGAGAATGAGGCCCAGCTGCCTCTGTCTCTAAGCAGGCCGCTTTAAATATAAAGACACACACAGCCTAAAAGAGAGGGATTGAAAAAAATAAAAAATTGGAGACTAGAGGTCTGGAGAGAAAGTCTGGGTGTTCTTCTCTCGGGCACCTAGGTTGGGTGGGGTGGGGCCCCTGCTGAGATGAGCTAGTGTTGCTACTACAAGCAAAAGAACCCCAGGGCCTGGCTCCGGACTCCCCACCCTGGCTGTGGCTTCAGGCAGGGACTATCCTACTCACCCCGCCAGAAGCTGGAGCTCACCAACCCCCTGCAGCACCAAACGGAGCAGGGGTTCTCCTTACTTCCAAGAATTCCAATTCAACCTCTGCCGAAGCCAGGGAACGCACTTCCGGGGGCGGTGGCGGGCTGGCTTTGATCTGCCATAGCTGTGTGTGCGGCAACCACCCTAGCAAATGGGCGCTGGCTCAGAAGATTCTGGTCCGTGGCACTGTACTTCATGCTTTCTGATTCTAAGTGAATCTCATCTTTTTCATTGTGAATCTAAAAGATCCCACTTGGGTTTCTATGGTAGCTTCCAAAACTGTCTTCAAGCAGGCAGTGAGCACTTAAGTCCCAAGGGAGGTATGAAGGACGGGGCTACGGGGCAGTTTCTGCCTCAAGTGCTCAAAGCTTCACATAGACATACTGACATGCCGAAGTCCAATCCAAGCCACATGCTGCCAAAAGAGACTCTCCTCTAGAAGCAGATGAGGTCACTGCATGAGGTCACAGATGGATAAAAACAGAGGTAGAGCCTGTTTAAGTAGAACTACAGAGACCTCAGTTGCAGAAACCCTGGATGAATTGAAAGGTCGGAGGACGCCAGGAGCAGTTTGGAGGTTTCATGAATTTTCTAATCAGCATATCCTATTTCAGAAGATGCTTGACTTTCCGCATAAATGAAAAGGAGAGCTTTTGAATAAAGACCAGTTTAGCTTAGTTATTTTCAGCCTTAGAACAATTAATGGCCTCAGTATAAATAATATCAAGTAGAGTGCCATGTTTTATGACCACAGTTAAATTCTAAAGTTAATTGTGAACAATCACTAGAATTTCAAATTCAAACTCCCTCCACATGTTTATGGGAAAGTCTGTCTCCATTTTCAACTTGTTTTTTTGCAAAGGTGGGGATCAAACTAAGGCCTTGCACATGGTGGGCAGGCAGTTCTTGCACTGAACTTCACGCCCAGTCCTTTTTAAATTTTATTTTGATATAGGATCTGGCTGTTGTCAGGCTGGCCTCAAGCTTGCCTCCTCCTGCCTCAGCCTCTGTAGTGGACAGGATTACAGGCATGCTCCTGGCTCCTTCTTTCTGTTTTGTCCCTTCTTTAACCCTCCCGGTTGCTTGGAAAGTGGATGTAAAAACAGCTAGAGTTGGCCGGATGGAGTGCAAGCATCTGTGATCCCAGCTGCTTATATGAGGCTGAGGCAGGAGGGTCACAAGCTCAAGGCCAGCCTGGGCAACTTAGTGAGACCCTGTCTCAAACTATTTTTTGTTTTAAAAAGACTGGGGATGTAGCTCAGTAGTGTAGTGCTTGCCTAGCATGTGTGAGGCCCTGGTTTCAAAACATAGTTCTGGAAAAAAAAACAATTAATGGGAACAGTTGGAATGCTAGCAATCACCTCGAGTATGAAGACTGAGGAACAGGGTCCAGCATCCTAAGGACTTCATCACCACACCAACCCTGGACTGCCTACATTTGGATGTTTATGAGAGAGAAGTAAATTTCTGTTTTGTGTAAACCACTGTTTGCTTCAGTTACACATAGCTGAATTTAATACTTACATCGATAGGCCGAATGACCAAAACCATGAAACTCTCTCAAATGAATCCTAGAAAGCGCTTTTGAGTGGGAAAAGAATGCCAAGGTATGCATTCTAGATGGCAATCGTAGTCAAGGGACCTTACCTGAGACACTCACACTGTTACCAAGAGCAAGACCTTTAGCCTGTACAAAGGGCCTGAGGATCCTGAGTGGAAAACACTAAACAGGAAGCCAGGAGGAGCCTGGGCAGCTGACTCTGAGGCTGCCTAGCTGGCCTGGGCTAGGTTTGCCGCTGTGAATGGCGGGGGAGTTAAGCTCGCCAACGCCAGGCTTCCGTCCAGCGATGGGCGCTAGTCCACCTTCTAACCTCTTTGGGTCACATAATCCTCGTAAAGAGCAGGCTGCGGTGAGGCACGGGTCGTCTTTTAGGAAGCATGTCCCTGGTTTCTGTCGTTTCCACAGCACCTTTCACCGAGAGCTCGCTGTTGGCTGAGCCTGGGGAAGGCCCGCGGTCTTCAGTTGCCCTCTGCCTGCCCTACGGAAGGCATGCCCCACATTTCCAGGTTCCAGGAATCCAGAGGAGAAAAAGCCGCAGATGGAGGAGGAAATACACTATTTATTTACAATTTGTTCACTTTATCCACAATTTCCCATACAAACATAAAAACTAAAAAAATAAAACCACCACTTGGGAACACAAGTGTCTTTGTTTAATTAGTTCAGCTGAGGGAGGGTCGAAAGCCCTCTCGCTCTGTGAAGGAGACTACCGAGGCACACCGAACGGGGAAAGGAAAGGATGAGGAAGAACGCCTGAGAAACAGCTCGATGAGAAACCTAGCAAGTGGGGTGGGGTGTGCAGGGGCTCATTGGCAAAGAGAACCAGGGTGACACCCCCTCGGGACACTGCATGGCTTCCCAACAGGATGACGGCTGTTTGTCCCCATCCCCCTGCTTCTCCACTACCAAACACCAAAAGTCAGACATGGGTCGCACATCTCATGAGCTGTGTGGGGTGTGAAGGTGAAGGTAGGGGATACTAATGCTGTTCTGAGAGATCCACCCCAGGGACACATAGGAAGCTTTTTCCTTTGGCACTGACCAGTCGGTCACGACTTCTGTCCTTAATCCAGTGCTGACTGTCACACGGAAAAACCAAAGCCCTCCCCAGATTCTAGGGAAAGGCAAGGGTCAAAAACATGTAGGAAGGGCTTCTGTCTCTGCAGTCCCTCCTTGGGGAGGCTGCTAGGGGTGGGGGGGAGCTCTGCCACTGGAGAGGGGAGGGGCAGGGAAGATGTCCCAGAAAGGCCCGGGTGAGAAGAAAGGGGAGGACGGGCGCTGCGATGCTGAGGCTCAGCTGGCAGCTCCACAAGCCTGGCCAAGCCACTCCAGCAGACTCCCGCCCCTCTCCCTTCAGAGAGGGCGCCCAACCAGTGCAGGCGCTGAAGCCACCTGCCTGGCAACCTCATCGGTGCCAGTGACCTAGATTGCTTTCACGTGTTGATGCACATTATAAATATAAAATCATATCTGCTACAAAGAGGACATACATTTGTACATCTTCACCCATATACATAATAACACGATTTACACATAATATCTTGGAGTGGGTCATCATGGAAACAAAGGTTTGGAGAGGTATAAAGGCCCTTCTCCCTCCCCACCTGGCCATTCTTAAGGATGCTTGTACACTTGGTCGCCAGGGCCCTTCCCAATCAGTTCTGGTGGGGCTGTTCGGGACAGGTAAGGAAATGCTGATGGGCGTGTGCATGCGCACTCACACATGTGTGCACGCGCACTCACACACGTATGCAGGAATCTGGTGGGAAAAGGGAAAGAAAATTCCTAGCCTTTGGGTGTAGGCCTCTTCCCAGACAAAAGTATCAGTGCCTCCTCCATCTGAGAACAATGGTCTTAAACAGCTGCCCCTCACTGGCTCATATTAGGGCAGAAGGAGGAGGATTAGGAACGCTGGGAGAGGGAGGTGCGGCCAGGAGTCTTCCGAAAACATGAGGCATATTTGACCTGCGATCAAATCAAACTAAGTCACAAAAAGCAACTGCATCACATCCTAATACTTCCATGCCTTAGGCATGTAATAAATTTTTGTGTTCTTCCTGTTCAAAGAAAAAAAAAGCAATGGCGTCACTTGGGACCTAGAGGTGAAAGCCAGCCAGTTCATGTCAGTCCACGCAGGGACAACGTGAGCGAGACCCTGGGCCTCCCCTTCTTTTGTCCAGTTTCTTTTAAAGGGGGCAGACAACCCTGTACCTCCTTTTCTGTCCTCTCCCAGAGCTGGGCCCATCCACATGGCATGGAATACTGAGAGTGGTCCAAGAGACACATCCGAGACATGGAGTGGTGGATGCTAAAAAGTTAAGACCTGGGTGGCGGGAGTGAGCTTTTTACAGCAGGAGTGCTTCCTGACTGGGGTCCACGGCTCGCATAGTGGCCACAGTGGTCAGATTGCCATCAGATGGGGGCAGTCTGGGTCCCCGGGGGAGACAGCACCTATCGGCGGTAGTGATTGGGGGCATCGGCAAACATGTACTTGAGTCTGTACGCCTCGGCCAGAAGCAGCCCAATCTCTTCGTTGCCCCAGTGTATCGTAGGTAGGTTCTGTAGCAGCATAAGGAGACCCTGGAAGGAAAGAAAGGGCTTTTATCACTTTCCCGACTGTAGACCTTAACACCTCTTAATACCTAGTGCTGGAATGGTGCCTTCCTCCTGGGCTATACATCCCCAAGGGTCTAGGCTCCAGCCACCCAAACCACACACAGCCTTGGCCCCTAGTTCACCCCAAGAAGCATTGAAAAGCCTCTGATGATTCTCTGATATACTAACACCTGACTCTTTAAAAAAAATATTACAGAGAATGATGACAAAAAAGGATTTTAAGAAGCTGGGTGTGGTGGTACATACCCATAATCCCAGCAACTTGGGGGGCTGAGGAAGGAGGATCCTGAGTTCAAGGACAGCCTTAGTAACTGAAGCCCTAAGCAACTTGCAACTTAGCAAGACCTATCTCAAAATAAAATATAAAAAGGGCTGGGGATGTGGCTCAGTGGTTAAGAACCCCTGGATTCTATCCCTTGTATCAAAAAAAAAAAAAAAATTCAAGATTTTAAGAGAAATAATCACTCATCATCCAAATATAGCTCTCCTACTTTTGAGGTACTTCTTTTCAGTGTTCCCCCCATGTGTGTTTCTTTAAATAGTTGTAATTATAATTATGATTTTATATGTGTTTTAATCACCCTTTTAAAACTATAATTTTCATGTTTTTTCTTTTTTTTTTAAAAGAGAGGACAGAGAGAGAGAGACAGAGCGAATCAATTTTTGTTGAGTTTTTCACATGGCTTTCGTTGCTCTGACACTTAGTTGTGTACGTGGTGCTGTGGTTTGAACCCATGTACTTGCGCATGCCAGGCAAGTGCTGTAACCACTGAGCCATCTCCAGCCCTAATTTTCACGTTTTTTCAACCCAGCCTTCATGAACAATTCTTCTCAAAGCCAGTAGGCCATCATGTGGCTATACCCTAATTTGTGCCAACACTGTCCTTGGAGACAGGGAGCTCACTTCCCGTTTCACCTTGGTTGGTAGGCTGCAGCAGGCATCCTCTGGCGTTGGGACATCCTTCTCCTCGACTCACTGTTTACCTGCCATCACTGCCTACCTCGTTCTAAGGCTGCCCTCAGTCCACCTGTCCAGCTTATTTACTGCCCACTGCCGCCCCCCCTCGTCAGCCAGCTCTACTTCGTCCACATTTATTTGTGCTTCCACGGTTCAATTTCTGCGGTTTCTTTCATTTGGAACACTTTCTCTTGTCTCCGCCACTAGCTAAATCCTATCTCAGTTTCCTCAGAGTGCCATGGAAACAGCCTGTTAACGAGGACATTCGAGTGAAACGAGTGAGATTTTAGGTTAGCTCTGTGGTTTAGTTATCCATGCTGCCACTGCCGCTTCATATTATTTTTCTGTCTTTCTGAACTGGATATTCTTACTTTTTTCCAATTATAAAAGTAATAGTCAGGGGCTGGAGCAGTGGCTCGGTGGTTACAACGCTTGGCTGGCATGTGCAAGGACGCGAGTTTGAACCCCAGCACCACGCACGCAACAAAGTTGCCGGTGCAACAAAAATCACAGGGAAAACTAAATAAAAATTGCTCCTCTCTCCCTCAAAAGACATAAAACCCAGAAGCTATGAAGAAACTTACAGGACTGATTACGTACAATGCATACATACAATTCTTGATGTGTCAAGAGACACTAAAAACAGATTTAAAATATAAGAAACTATGAGAAAATATTTATGCCACCTATAAAAGATCAATATCCACAATCAGTAAGGAGTACCTACAAATTAGTGAGGAAAAAAGGCAAAAAACCAAACAGGCAAGCGGATGAGTGGCGAAGGTGAAGCACACACGCGGAAGCCTTCCACACGCTGTGATTACTTCTGAACACCGGGCTTCAGGATCTGAATAATCCACGAGTGCTTCACAGTTTTCAGTCTAGAGGTCTAACATATTTTCCATGAGATTTCTTGCTTTAGCAATAGAAGTTTAGCTGGGCACAAAGCTGCCTGTGGCGTATCGTTGCCATATATGGCCAATATGATCAAGTCTTGGCCGATTCTGGAATCTGAGCAGAAATGATACACATGTAACCTCCGGATTCTACCCTAAGCTTCCCCTCTTCTTCCTAGAAAACGGACACGGATGGAAGACTGAAAATAGTCACCTTCTGCCATATGACTAAAGCCATGCGTTGACGATCACAGCGCAATAAACAGGAGACATCTTAGTCCTGACTCTCTGGAACCATGGTATCAGTCCTGGACCGCTCTTGGAATTTAGTTCAGGGGAAGTAAACAGGTATGTTGTTTTAAGTCACTGTGATTTTGGGGTCATTGGTTACAGAAGACAGTTTTATATCATCTTAACAAATATAATCAGAAATGGACACAGTTGAGCAGGGCACAGTGGTGCTTTCCTATAATCCCAGCCTCTGAGGAGACCAATGCAGGAGGATCACAAATTCGAGACCAGCCTGGGCAACTTAGCAAGTCCTTGTCTCAAAATAAAACAGAAAAAAGGGCTGGGGATGTAACTTGGTGGTAGAGCACTTGCCTAGCCTGTGTGAGGCCCTGGGTTCAATTACCAGTACCACCACCACAATAATAAAATGTGTATGCTGGTGGGTAGGGTTACAGCTCTGTAGAGAAGTGCTTGCCTGGGGCTGGAGTGGAGGCTCAGCAGTTGGAGCGCTTGCCTGGCATGCACAAGGACCCAGGTTCAAACCCCAGCACCATAATGAAGTATCAAAGAAACAAAGGACAGATGGAAGAAAATAAATAAAACTGATTCCTTCTCTCTCACTGTCTCTCAAAAAAAGAAAGAAAAATGCTTACCCAGCATGAGCAAGGATGTCAATTCGATCTCTCACATGGGGAAAAAAAAAGGAAAGGAAGGAAGGAAAAACTGCTTCCACGTCCCTATCCTGGGGAAACAGTCCCATTTCTGCTCAAAGGTGTCCACTGCATCATTGCTTCACAGGGTGGGGCAAGTGTCCATCACTATGGCAATAAAATCTTTGTATATTACATGTATGATAAAACCTTTTGTTCAAGTAGCACATACGCACTAGAAGTTTTTTTCAGTAAAAAGCAAAAAAAGCAGAAGAGAAAATGCCCATAACTTCATGAGCAAGAGAAAGCCATTTTTAAACATTTTGGCATATTTCTTTCTACCCTGTTTCCTACACATTTTACATGGTAAATATTTTCTCTATATAATTTGAATTTATTTAGCATTTACCATAAGCATTACCTCTAATATTAAAAATTCCCTGTGGACATTTCCAATGGCCAGAGAATTTTCCATAATGTAAGATGTAGCAAAATTCATAACTTTGCATTTTAAATATTTTTCAGTTTTCACTATAATAAAATTGTAATGAACATATTTGTACATAAATCCATTTCTTGGTTTACTTCTTTGGCCTAAATTCCTAGAAATGAAATGAGTGTCAAAGGGCACAAATGCCTGTAACCCCAGCTCCCTCGGGAGGCTGAGGCAGAAGGATAGCAAGTTCAAATCTAACCTCAAGGGTTGGAGATGTAGCTCAGTGGAAGAATGCTTGCCTAACAAGAGCAAGGTCCTGTGTTCAATCACCAGTACTAAAGATGAGGGGTGGGGGGAGGCTAACCTCAGCCACCTAGTGAGGCCCTGTCTCAAAGTAAAAATTTAAAAGGGCTTGGGGCTGGAGCAGTGGCTCTGCGGTTACAGAGCTTGCCTGGCAAGTGCAAGTACGTGGGTTCAAATCCCAGCACCATGCACGCAGCGAAGTCTCGGAGCAACGAAGGTCACATGAAAAACTAAATAAAATTGATTCTGTCTTTCTCTCTCTCTCACTGTTCCTCTCTCTTTAAAAAAAAAAAAAAGTGTTGAGGAGGATATGGGCTGGAGAGGTGGCTCAGTGGTTAGGGCGCTTGTTTTGCATCCACAAGGATGCAAGTTCAAATCCCAGCACCACACACACAACAAAGTGTTGGAGCAATGAAAGCCACATGAAAAACTAAATAAAATTGATTTTCTCTCACTGTCCCTCTCTCTTAAAAAAAAAACAAACAAAAAACGGCTGAGGATATAACTCAGTGGTAGAATGCTTGTGGGTTCAATCCCCTATTTCTAAAAACAAAAAATGAACCCCTAAAAGGGCACAAACTTTTATTTTTATTTTATTTTTTTAGGTACTAAACCCAGGGTGTTTAACCACTAAGTCACTAGTTTTTAAGATTCTTTTATTTTGAGGCAGGG
>PVKS010012349.1:0-54005 GCA_004027875.1 Aplodontia rufa
ACCACTGAGCCACACCCCAGCTGTATTTTGTTTGAGACAGGATCTCACTAAGTTGCTTAGGGCCTCTCTAAGTTGCTGAGGTTGACCTCAAATTTGTGATCCTCCTGCCTCCTTACTTGCTGGGATTATAGGCATGTGCCACCACTCCCAGCTCTATTCTTAAATTATAAAATTATAAAAGCCAATTCTAAAATAATATGTAGAGTGTAGTATGATCAATTGAATGAAAAATAAATTGTGTGTGTGTGTGTGTGAGAGAGAGAGGGGGAGGGAGAGAGAGGGAGAGAAAGGGAGGGGAAGATAGAGAAAGAAAGTATTCTGTACCAATGAGCACAAAATGTGCCTGGACTCAGCATGCATCCCAACCAATTTTGCATACTTGGGATTAAATTGTAGTGAAATATAAAGCTACTGTCATTACTAAATTAAGCATGTGTGGTGAAGATTTTTAAAAATTATCTGTCATTTTTCTAGTTAAAAGAATATTTTGAAGAGCATATTTAAGTATGTGAGTAATAAAAACAAGGATGCTTTAACAAAATCCATAACTTCATACCCTTTGAAATATACTGTAATAGCTTAAATACACTGTAATCAGTGATAATTCTGTTGCTTTAAAACAAAAGTATATATCAGGATACCTTTAGACACAAATGAAAAAGAAAACTTTTTGAGTGAGATTAAACAAAAGAGATTTATTGAAATGATTCCTGCACAGCTCACAAAGTAGAAGTGACAACTGAAGAGCTAGGCTTTGGGAAACAGTGTGGGGCCATTTGGAGCTGGAGGCAGCTGAGGCTGGCTGTCCTTGTCTGTGTGGTAGCTCAAGCAGATGTCCCCCATGATGCAATGATAAATAAGAGCAGCCTTAGGAAGACACCTAACACACACACACACACACACACACACACACACACACAGAAATACCCCAAGAATGGTGCCTGATGGGCTCTGTTGTGTCAAGGGCAGCTCCTTGGATCCTTTGCGTGGGTGCAGGTTGGTGAGGATATTTTAGGTATGACTTGGGTCCTGTGCTCACCTGCATCCCAGGCAATCAGCTCTCTAAGTCGATGGCACCACCTACCCGTATTGCATGCTGAAATGCCCCACATGACAATTCTCTTATTCCTACTGTTTCCCAAATGCACCACTCTCATTGTGCAAAATCCTTATCACACAGTGGGGTGGCGTCATGAAGTCCTGTGACATGGTGCTCATGATTGCAGGGATGCTGAGGAAAACAAAGCAACTATCCTCCAATAATAGAGCAGAATTTCAGGTAGGGTTAGGTAGAGTGCATAACACCTGGTAATAACTGGCTATGTTAGAGTTTAGTTATTAAGTGTAGGACACATTTTTCACTATTTTAGAGCACAATATTTTACATATATATAAATATATGTGTATGCGTATATATTTAACTGTAGAAAGTTAGGTCCTTCAGGACATTTCCAGAACAAGGCGTTTTTACCATGGGAGGGACAGCATCCAGGTTGCTGACCTTCAAGACCTTCCAGTGGGACAAGATGTGGAAGTGGGAGCAAGTGATATTGATAATCCGGACTCTGTGGGCCTTTGCTTGTGTGTGTGTGTGTGTGTGTGTGTGTGCGTGCGCATGCGCTTAAATTTGCAATCAAAGGTTTTAAAAATATAAAAAATAAAAATAGGAAATTTAAAATATAATAGGATATGAAGAAAGAAAAAAATTTTTACTGGTATGTAATGTGTTTATGTTTTAAGCTACATTTTATTATAAATAGCCAAAGGGTCAAAAGTTTAAAAGTTTATAAAGTAAAAATGTTAGAGGGTTACTCACCCTGAGCAACTGCCACCCGGCAAGCTGGATTCCTGGTAAGTTCCCTACACAGGCATAGAGATGTTTATCTCTTATATCATATTTTCTTTACATTTTATATTTAAGTATTTGGATACACAAATACCATTATGTGACAGTTGCCTACAATATTCAGTACAGTAACATTTTTTTACAGGTTTGTAGCTTATACCATCTACACTTGTGTAGGTACACTCTGATGTTTGCACAATGTCAAAATTGCCTGTGGACCATTTCTCAGAATATTCTCTGGGCTTATGATGCCGGTAATGTGGATGTAAGGTTTGTGTCCTCTGGGAGTCTGAGAATGAAATCTAGGGACACCGAGGCAAGCGTAGTAGATGGATTTTATTTTATAGAAAGTGAAGCATAGGGAAAAGAGCAGACTTCCCCCAGAGTGGGGAAGGGGACAGAGCTGATGAGGCAGTGAGGTTTGCCTTTTTTATATGATGTCCTCTCCTCAATTGGTCACTACTTCCCTGCCCTGTTTCTAGGACACAGGTGGGGGTATTCTGGTCCAGTCTTTGGTCCATGCCTTAGACGCCAATAGAAAGATGTGGTTCCTTCCTTGGCAGCAGGGAGTGTCTGCATCTGGGCCCATCTTGTCAGACCCTTAGCATTGAGGGATGTCTTTGCCCTCTCAAGAAAGATGACCATCAGTTAATTTTCTCCTCTTCGACCCACATTGTTCTGCCTACACTGATTGCCTAACTTTTTCTGCCTCACTTACATGACACTTAACTGCATACCACTGGTCGGGCATGGGTTACATGCAATACTATGCCATTGTATAAAAGTACTGTCAAAAGGATTGAGTGCTGTAGAAAGGATTTTGGTATCATCTGGGGACCCTGGTACCAATCCACTGAGAGATGACCGCACATGCCTTATTCCTCATTTCCCCAGGGATGTCTGACCTGCACCCACAGCAGGCAGAGTGCCCACATTCCAGATGCTTGAGTGCTTCCACTACCGAAGAAGATGCTCAGTTAAAAGCTTCTTGCTTTTGCTCCCCCAACCTGTTTCTGTCTGGTCATTTGCCTGTAGAACTAAATAACTGCATAAACATTCACCCAATTATAGGAGCGTGGAAAAGAAATAGGATGGTTATTTCTATGAAAACAATTTTAGATGCTTCAGGAAGCATATACACATACACACAAATATCCTTGAATTAAGTATGGGCAAATTAACAGAAAAGCAAGAGGCAAAATGATAAATATCTGAAAGTCATCTGAATTCAATAATATATTTAAATCTTTATTCACTTTAAAAAAACTAGATAGATTAGATTTTTTTTATTTTAAAAGACAACTCAAACTAAGCTAAAAGGGAAACCACCAACTGGGGAAGATTCTAGTGTAGTTCTTTAAAAGTAATAACTGATGGATTTGACTACGGGAAAGAAGCGGATAAATGCACCCCTGCCACCAGACCCTGCACACAGAGAAGAGCACTTCACTAAGACTCTCTTCATCTCTCACCTCTGCCCCTCTTTGCCACTGGTCTAACTCTGTAAAATAGAAAGCTATTATTTTCCATATGAATTGATTAGTTTCACATCAATATTAGAATTGGCAAATAAATGCTTTCCCTACCTTCATAAGAGATATTGAACAGAAGGGAAGTTTTTTCAGTGATCTCAGCCCTTCTTAACCCTGAGAAAACACAGGCCATGTGAATTTGATAGGACTGAAGGAGCTTGACCGTGTCCCTAAGATCACTGAACCTGGAGAGACTGATCAGCTCAGGAAATCTGCAAAGTCACTCCGTGCTTCTTTTTCAACCCGCTGGCTTGTCCTCATGCAAACTCAGTTTCGTAGAATTTGTTTTCCAGGAGAAAATATGCAAAGTGCTAGAATAGTAGTTGTCAGCAACTTGAAGTTGGCCTATTTCCTACTTTACTTTCTGGAAAATCAATTTTTCTTATGGGAAAAATTCTGGGGAAAGGTGCTGTAGACACTGACTTGGTTTCCTTGTCTACCTAAGGCAAATCACTCTTCCCGGAGTGGGGAGAGTTAGGCATAAAGATAACACCTCCCTTTAAGACTGTACCTAAAGAGGCTGGGGGGGAGGGGAGAAAAGCCCTCAACGGTGGTGAGTTTAGGCAGAAAAACACAAACCAGTGAGAGAAGGAACACTGAAAATAAATGAGAGCTCAGAAGCACATAGAATGTGCAACAGAATATTTGCTGTGGACGGGAATTTCACCTACAGGAGAATACAGATACAACTATTTAGGATCTAAGTTATATGTATTTTTCATGGACATCTTATTTTCTCCCTAATAGGATTGAAAGATATTGTTCACAAAGCTGTTATTTATCATCATCTACAGAAGAATTATGATATTCTCTTCATATTCGTTGCGAGTAAAACATTAATAATATTTATTTATTTATTTATTTGGTGGTGGGGAGGGGTTGAGTAATAGGGATTCAGCCCAGGAGTGCTTAACCACTGAACCACATTCCCAGACCTTCTTATTTTTTATTTTGAGACAGAGTCTCACTAAGTTGCTTAGGGCCTTGTTAAATTGCTGAGGCTGGCACTGAACTTGCAATCCTCCTGCCTCAACTTCCTAAGCTGCTAGGATTAGAGGTGTGCGCAACCCCACCTGGCTACAATAGTGAGATTTTTATTATCTACTGAACTCCTGTAAGCAAAGTTTGCTTTCTCAATGGCTGTATTTATTATTTATTTATTTGCAATTCTAGTAAAGAAAAAACATTCTCCCTAGAACTGTGAGCAGAGTACTTACATGAGCATTAATCACACCTAGAAATCAAGGATGGCAGGCATTGTATTTAGAAATGATTCTGGAGTGCTTTCACAAGCACTTAAATTTGTGTTCTTAAATCTTTATAATCATTAGGTATCACTTTAGAAAAACACACATAAACTAACAAAATCAAAGGAAAACTTTTAAGAGTACTTGATGGTTTCAAAATGCTAAGGCCACATTGATAGCAGTTAACTCTGAAATTCACAGCTAGTTTACTACTTTCTCAATTAGGTGGTAAAAGTTTCTTCTCTATGCCAAAGATAGCAGACAAATTCTTTCAAATATCATCTTTATCAGGTTTTTGAAGTACTAATTATAGCTTGTCATTGCTAGAAAACTTGAAGTTCACAGTTACTCAATATCTACTAAGTTGACAAAGGATAGGTGAAAATAAGTAAAAAGAAATGAATAGAAGTATAAGAGCATTTTATTTAGGTCCATTAAAGATATTAATGTTAAATATGTTTTCTCTCAACCTATTTCTGTTTTTAAAGTAATTTATTTGTTGTAAATCAAAAATGCCTCCAACAAAACAATATAATATATATATATATTTGAAAATTAGATTTATCTCCTACAGCCCACCCTAATTTCCCACCCTTATCCCCCCTCCCCACTCCTTCCCAATACATCTCTATGAATGCCTTAGGTTATGTGTCACTACACCTTTTCTGGGTTTAATACATGAGAGTTGACCACCTTTCTCAATGGCCAGGGTCTAGCTCCAGCCTCCACAGATGAGTGAAGACATTCAACCCTTGATTCTCTGGGTTAGGCTAGCTTCACTCAGCATAATTTCTTCCATAGCCATCCATTTACCTTCAAAGGTTGCAGTATCATTGTTTCCAATTGCTGAGTAGAACTCCATGGTATATCAACCTATTTCTTTCAGCACCGTGGACTAATGAGTTGGAAGTCATATAGAGAAAATGAAGACCTTTGAAGAACCAGCAGCACTTATATTTCAGTAACTGACAAAACCATTCCCCTTCCCTTTATCTTCTCTTCATCCCCAGTGGAAGGAGTATAAAAGAAGATAAAAATTTCATAAAAGTAAATTTCAAATGCTTTCAATATAAAATGATAAGTAATTGAGGTGATGAACATATTAACAATTTAATTAATCTACAGTACATTCACAAAACATAGCAACATTTTGTATTCCGTAATTTTATACAACTATAAATTGTCAAGTTCAGATTAAAAAAAAAGAATCATAAATAAAATGTATTATGGTTTTGGTTTTGTGGAGGTGGGGACCTAAACTCTACATTAACTGGATTATCTCATGAAATTTCTTCAAGACAATAAGAGATCCATTTTGATTTATAGTCTCATCAAATTTCCTAGGTCCTGATTTCAAGTGATTAAAAAAAAATTCGACCAGTGTTGATTACATAATAGTGGAGATAGAAAAGAGATGGTTTTCTTGTTTATGAGGGTGGGGAAACAGATTGTTCAGAAATAAAAAATTAAAAATAGGTGGAACTATTTCTGAAAAGCAAGTGACTACGGTGTCAGATGACAGGACAGGATTTAGAGCTCAGGGCAACTGAGGGAAGGTTTCCAGCAAGCTATTTGACCTCTTCTCCAGGGTAGGATGGTTCAGAAGGAGCTTTCTGCCTTGTGTTCTGGATTGCTACAGAACCTTGTATGAACATACGTGCAGCATTGTTCCACTGAAGTGCGCTCTTACCTTTATTTATTCACCTTTTCTCCACTACACTGTGAGCTGCTTCAACCCTGGAAATGGATCATTTCTGTTTCTCAAGAGGATTAAGGAGATCAGGTCTACACAGAGTTAAAAAGAAAGCCCGCATCCTAGATCCAGTAAATGTGAACAATTGTTATCATTAAGGAAAGAAATGCTCATTCCTCATCACAAATTTTGACTTTTATAATAGAGAAAAAGATCATTAAAATTACTTTCTTGGTTACAAAATTATACAGCAGTAGTTCATTCATGAAACTGTGCTATTTGTGTTAAAATAAGAGAATAAGAACCTTTTCATTGTCCATTTTTCAATTAACACCAAATTTCTATTTTTTGATGTGAGGAAATTATATTTAAATGGAAATTTTAAGATCTCACAAATACTTGCCTACATAATCATATAACCATACATAATAGGCTAATCATGTTTCAAATGTTACGACAGGATTTTTTTGTGATTAAAAATCTTACTTGCAAGACTGGCATGTCTCCTCCTACCCTTGCACTCCTCAGTAACATTCTGATACTGTCTTATAAGTGCTTTGGGATTACATAATCATTTCTGATTTTTAAATTGCTTAACCAGCCTTATAATTACGTTTTCATATGTAAAGTATTCCATACATAAAAAGATAGAGGGAAAAATTAAAATTTCTCTGTTATCCTCATCCTTTTTGTGTTAATAATTCCTGTGTCCAACAAGTAGATGAATGTATTCTTCCTAAATTGTCCTACAAGAATTGGCTAATAATTTAGCAGAGCTCATTCAGTTTTCTACATCTGTATTTATTAAAAAGTGTCACTCATTTACTAAACAATCTCAATCGGTTCCTGTGATACGAAATCATCTGAACTTGATATCCTCTGGGACATATAATGCATAATCACTAACTAATTAACTGCAAGGATTTTACACTAGAGGGTGGAAGAAAATAAGGCATGAATATACAAAATACTAAGTAACATGAAAAGCAGCCAAACCAGAAATAATTAAATAAGTAAATAATAAATGAAATGGCACATGACAAAAATGGAGCAGTGGAGGCAAAATGTTTGATTTTTTCATGAAACATGGGATTTTCAAGTCTATATTTATGGAAGAGAAATGTGTTTAAATAGCACAAGTACATGGGAAACTATACAAAGTGCCATGTTTGAAAACTGGTTGGATATTTTGCTTTTATCACAAAACTTGCCCAAGTACTTTTTATACTAAATTACTTAATAGTACAACTTTGTCAGAACTTTCTCGAGATAAGTGGATGAAGTTTGAGATACGTGACTGCTCTTGTTCACATCTTTGAACTTTGTAGAGATGGCATGTGCATATAAATTCCAGTAATTCCAAAATTTATGTCCAGCTCTTACTTCCCTGGCAAAACTTCAAAAGGTAAAATGACAAAAAAAAAAGAATGGTAAGAGAAAAAGTCAGAAAACACACATATACGCAAGCACACACAAGTTTTGCTAAGGCCTGGGTTGCAGAGATTGGCTAGCATTTGGGTTCAGTTAAGAAAAACAGTTTAATAAAAATTGGAAAAATCAGGTAGTAGAAATTCAGAGGCCAAGCGTCCACCTTTCAGAACCACAATCCAGCTGGGCAGGGTGGTGCACACCTGCCCTGGAGGCTGAAGCAGGAGGATCATAAGTTGAAAGCCAGCCTCAGTACCTTAGTGAGACCCTGTCTCAAAAGAAAAAAATGTGGAAAAATGGGGCTTGGGATGTCACTTAGTGGTAATGTGCTCCTGGGTTCAATTGCCAGTACTAAAAAAAAAAAAAAGAAAAAGAAAAAGAAAATAACCACAGTACAAGGAAAGTGTATGGATCTACATCATTTAAAAATTAATAAAATAAAATTTAAGTTAGTTCCGAATGACCAGACCAGTCACCATGGATTATCTGAATAATTAGACTTACTAGAAGATTGAAAAGGCAAGGCTAATTGTCACCAGGAGTCCAGGGTTAGTGAAGGAACTGAGTAAAGGACCCAAGCACTGACCTCCAGAATCAAACAGATTTAGTATTTAGAAGTCCTGTGGACAAAGTCACTTCCCTGGCCTCTGGCAGATGAAGGATAAATACTGCAGAACAACTCCTGGTATCTCTCCACACCCCTCTCTCCTTCCTCCACATAGGGAGAGGAGAACTATCTCATTTTCCCAGTGACTGCTATGGTTTGAAGATGATTTGTTCCCCCAAATTCATTTGTTTGTCCTCAATGTATTATTGATGAGAAATGGTGAGAATTTTTACAGGCTGTTAGGTCTCAAGGGCTCCGTCCTAATGGGAGTTTAATGCAGTTCCCAAGAGAGTGGTAACTGCCATGAGAGTGAGTAGCTTCGAAGTGTGCTTGACTGCTGTGCCTCCCTCTCTTGCTCCTCATATGGTCACGTCATCTGTTGCTCTTCTGTTTCTGCCACACGTGGAGCAGTGCAAAGTCCTCACTAGATGTCAAATAGATATACAGCGTACTCTAGTACTTCCAGTACCAAGAACCAAAATCATCCTCTTCATAAATTGCAAAGCCTCAGGTATTTTGTTACAGCAGCAATATGGATAAAGATCATTGTGAAAGCTAATTATGGAGAAATAGCCTGCGGCTGGAGCAGTGAATCAGCAGTTGGAGTACTGGCCTGGCAGCATGAGGACCCTGGTTCAAACCCCAGCAGCACATACACAACTAAAGTGATGGAGAAACAGAAACCAGATGAAGAACTAAATGAAGCTGATTCTCTCTTTCTCTCTTTTTTACTCTGTCCCTCTCTTTCTAAAAAGAAAAAAGAAAAGAAAAGAAAAGAAATAGCCTAGTGTGTTTTGCCCAGACCTTCTTATTTCAGAGCTGGAGGAAATGCCATGGAAAATGTATATTCCCTATGCTTAATAACCAGTGACCTCATGCAGTCCTAGGAATAGTCTAACTAAGCTAATTTCTGTACAGATCTACAAACTCTGATATTTCATATGATTAACAGAGCTGGTATTTGATCTCCATGTAACTTACTTTTGTGCTTGACCAGACAGATAAAATTTATTAACTTCATTTAGTTCCAATTGAAGAATTCACATGACAATGATTCTGTGCCCATATCCAGGATTGGAATGTGCAGGTAAAAGTGACAATTATCTGGGTATTGTTGATGGTTTACATGTTTTTGTTTTAACCAAAATTCTGTACTTACACATTATTTTAGGTATTTAACATTGATTTCAAAATATGTAAAATATCAGCTGAGTAGGAACAGAAATTTCCTGAGATAACATGGTTGCCAAATATGTGAACTATTTAAAAAATATTTTCTGTTCAGGCAAAAAACTATGATGCCTATTCTACAGAGGCATATACGATAAAATTTCTACTTTATTTTAATCATGCTGATGGGGAAAATATTATGGCTCTATATGCATGAAATTAGAATTACTAGTAACTTACCTCTAAATTAAACAGACCTATGTGCTAATTAGTGAACTGGCCAAACTCAGGCTTTCCCCTGGGAGCAGAGTGTCATCATGTCAAGAAGATGTGTCATTACTATAGTCAGATTGAAGAGAGAGAATCCAGAAAAACATGCCCCAGGCTTTATCCACAGAACTTTACTGAGTCATGCATCATAGCACTGACATCAAGAGTACTAGATAAGAGTTGGGTGTGGTGGTGCATGCCCATTATCCCTGTGACTCAGGAGGCTGAGGCAGGAGGATGGCAAGTTCGATGTCAACCTCAGCAATTTAGTGAGGTCCTAAGCAACTTTGTGAGACCCTGTCTGAAAATAAAATATAAAAAGGGCTGGGAATGTGGCTCAGTGTTTTAAGTGCCCCTGGGTTCATTCTCTAGTACAAAAAAAAAAAAGAATACCAGATAATTACTTGGTTACTTATTAATTTTTCAGCTTCTCCAGTTGGGAGAAGTGATATCTGATCAAGCTCACCTTAGGGAGGCAAGGGTTGGAGCTGAACAAAGCTGGGAAGGTTCTTCTCATACACTTTTCATCCCTCTTCCCCTGTGGACCAGAGCAGAAAGTGCCAACCATAGTGTGGTGGCAGAAGCTAATGTGTTCCTTCCACCGATCAGAGTCCAGTGGCATCTCCACGTCAGTGTTCTCCCCACTCACTTCCTGCTAATTCTGCATCCTTCACTCCCTGGGAAGCTGCTTGTTTCCACCCTCAATTAGGTGGAGCAATCCCTTGACCCTGTGGTCATATTTATGCTCTTGTGCAAGTCCATTCACTACTACTGATCAGGCTGTATCTCAAGTCCTCAGTCATGTATGGACATTCCTCGGGGTCAACTCGCAACCCTAGCAATTTTCTTTAGAAAGAAAGAATAAATTTGAATGAGGTGAAAACCTACATCCTATTGCAGATTAGCTTATTTTGCAACTTCAACCTTTAAAGCGTTTTTCTTTTTAAAGTATGGGAGTACACTACAGAGGATGGGCAGAGCTCTTTGCCTTTAAGTCTACAGTAGCACTGCTGGAGTACCCAGCATTTTTCTAGGTAGTGAAGATGCGTATGAAGCATGGATTCAGAGTCTAATTTCTAAATGAGTTATTTGGCTTCACAGTTTAAAGACTAAAAGTGGCTTAAAAATGTGAGAAGTGTAACAAAAGTTATGGCTAAGAAATGGTGTTACAAAGATATTACTGCTTTCTAGCTGTTTATGTTAAGGTCTTTGGTGACATTTCTATCCCTGATATGAGGTTTAAACACATCCTGAAGCAAGAAGAAAACTTGCAATAATCATAATTATATAGCTTTTTATATCTTTAATGTTGTAGGAAATACTTTATTTGCCAACTCTGTACCAGATGGAGTGAATATCTTTAAAAAAAAATTGAAATGCTAATCCACGAAGCTTGGAGAAATAGAGTTTGGTTTAGGACTAATGTATTGGGAGATTGCCAAAAGAAGTAATTGAATCTTCATCATTTAGCATATCCATGATTTCCTTCCAATACATCCCTCTTCAGCTCACTCAAAATTAAATTTTGCCAATCAAATAATTGAGTAAGTTGACAAAAATATTTATTAATTTAATATAATTAAACACAATGCCAGGTTTTTCCTTTTATTATTATTGGTGCATTATAATTATACATAATAGTAGAATTCATTACAGCATATTTATAAATGCACATCATTTGATCATTGCCAGGTTTTTAACTGTAGTCTCTAGATTCCATTGTTCTTTCTAGAATTCTAATCAGTAATTGAAAGCTGATACTAACTCTGTGAGCATAACCAGTTGATTATGGATGCAAAAGAAGCTTCTACTTCAGAAAATACGTCAATGTCAGAATATTTTTAGGTCACCTACCTGAGAGCAAAATCAGAGATAAAAACAATCGTTATACTGGATAGAAGAGTGTTGTAATTCTTCAAAGAATTAGTCAGTTTAGTTTTATTCTTCCCGGGAAAGCTTAATTTTGGAATAAGAAATAAGGAATAGTAATGTGATCTGCATGAGGATAAAAGAATAAATACCACTTTCTCCTGTCTTACCCAGTGAGTCCCCTGGCACATACATCTGTGCTCCTTTTTTTCTTCTTCTTCTTCTTTTTTAATAGAGAGGGTCAGTGAGAGAGAGAGAAGGAGAAAATCAACTTTTATTTAGCTTATGTTGCTCCAACACTTTGTTGTATATGCGGTGCTGGGTTTCAAACCTGTGTCCTTGTGCATGCCAGGCAAGCACTGCAACCATTGAGCCGCTGCTCCAGCCCTGTGCTGCCTTTGAGTAGAGGAAAGGGACCGTGATGCAGAAGTCAAAGCCCTGGATGACCTGTGCTGGACAGAACTGTGCCTGCAGGCCACATGACAGGCAGCAAGGAAGAGCATGTTCAGGGGCATGGGGTCCATCAGCTATTACTGGATCCCAAAATCTTGTGAGTAAATGTTCCTGTGTTCTACTCAAACAACTCCAAAACATTTTTTTGCTTGCATTACCCATCAAGATGGATTTATTTGGATTCATTCTGTTCCAAGTAGTTATTGCTTAATCTCCATGTATTTCCAAGCATGAAGCTTATTGATTTTTTTTCCTTTGTAATTTTACTGACTGCCATTTTAGTTTTTGCCAGCTTCTCTGGTGTATTTGGTTACCTGCAACTATATGATCAACATCAATCTTGCTTTGGAAATGAAATAAAATAAAAGTTCTACAGTTACTTCTTTCCTGCTTCTTTCCATGTCTAACAGAATGAACATAATTTTATGAAATCACATACTCAAGCATCTTAGTTACATAAATAAACATAAAGCACATGGGATGTATATACCTTCTAAACACTTTTTAAGAAGTTTATTTTTCTTTCACTGTTAAAATTCCTTCCTTGGGGTTGGAGTGGTGGCTCAGGGGTTATGAAGCTTGACAGGCATGCATGAAAAAGTGGGTTTGAGCCCAGCACCATGTACACAGTGAACCATCAAAGCAACAAAAGCCACATGAAAAACTAAATACGATCAATTCTTTCTCTTTCTTTCTCAGTGTCCCACTTTCCTTTTTTTAAAAAAAAAATCCCCTCTTTCCAAATACCCCTTTTTGAGTCCTAAGTGTTCAGAGTATGTCATTGTTTGTATTCTTCATTTTTGTGACTCTGACAGGGGTGAGGTGGAATCTCAGTGAAGTTTTGATTTGCATTTCTCTGATTGCTAGTGACGCACAGCATTTTCTCATGTATTTACGGGCTTTCTGGACTTCTTCTGGTGAGAAGTTTTTGTTCAGCTCCCTAGCCCATTTGTTGATTGGATTGTTTGTGGTTTTGGTGTTTGATATTTGAGTTCTTTGTAATTTCTGGATATTAGCCCTCTGTCCGAGGTGTATCACCTCATTTTCCATTCTGTAGGTTCTCTCTTGACTCTCTTGACTGATTCTTTAGCTATGCAGAAAATTTTTAGTTTAATGGCATCCCATTCCTTTATTCTTGGCTTTCATTCTTGTGCTGTGGGAGTCTTGTTAAGGAAGGTGGTTCTGACCCTATGTCCTGAAGTGTTGATCCTACTTTTTCTTCAAAGAGTAGTATAGTTGCTGGTTGAATTTCCATATTCATGAGCCATTTTGATATGATACTTGTGCAGGGTGAGAAGGATCCAATTTCAGTTGTCTGCATATGGAGGTCCATTTTGTCCAGCACCATTTGTTGAACAGACTGTGCTTCTTCCAGAAATGTTTTTGGCCCTTTATCAAATATCAGATGGCTAAAGAGTTGGTTGTTCATCTTGGTATGTTCTATTCTGTTCAATTGGTCTTCAATTCTGTTTTTTTTTTTTTTTAAAGATGTGAAGGGCCTAATTCTTTTTTTTAAATTTTTTTTTAATTTTTAATTTTAATTTTTTAAAGAGAAAAGAACAGTGAGAGAGAGCAGGAGACACAGACAGAATCAATTTTTATTGAGTTTTTCTCATGAATACTGTTGCTCTGACACTTAGTTGTGTACATGGGTGCTGGGGTTTGAACCTGTGTACCTGTGCCTGCCAGACAAGTGCTATAACTGCCCTGCCACTGCTACAGCCCCTTCAATTCTATTTTGATACCAATACCACACTGTTTTTGTTACTATAGCCCTACAGTATAATTTCAGGTCAGGAATTGTGACACCTCTTGCTTCCTCTTTCCTACTTAGTAATGTTTTGGCTATTCTGGGTCTTCTGTTATTCCATACAAATTTTAAAGTTGCTTTTGCTATATTATGCAGAATGTTATTGGTATCTTAATGGGGATAACATTGAATCTGTATAGGCTTTCAGTAGAATGGTCATTTTGATTATATTGATTCTATCTAAACATGAACATGGAATGTTTTTCCATCTACTCAGTTCTTCTGCAATTTCATTTTTTAATGTTCAATAGTTTTCATTGTAGGGATCATTAACATCCTTTATTAGATTGATGCCCAAGAATTTTATTCTTTTTGAGGAAATTGTGAATGGGAAAAAGTTCTTGATTTCTTCTTCAGTGGACTTGTTGCTGGAGTATAGAAATACTAATGATTTATGAGTGTCAATCTTATAACCAGTCACTTTGCTGAAATCATTTATAAGCTTTAGAAGTCTTCTTGTGAAGCTTATTGGGTCCTCTAGGTGTAGTAACATGTCATCAGTAAATAGAGACAACTTGACTTCCTCTTTTCCTATTCAAATTCCTTTGATTTCCTTCTCTCATCTGTTAGGTCTGGTTAGGGTTTCAAAGAAAATATTGAATAAGAGTGGTGAAAGTGGACATCCTTGTCGTGTTCCTGAATTCAGTGGAAATGCTTTCAATCTTTCTCCATTAAGCATAATGTTGGCTATGTTTCTTTCATTAAATGGCTCTTGTAAAATTTAAGTGTCTTCCTTCATTCCCTATCTTCTCCAGAGTTTTGAGCACAAATGGGTGCTAAATTTTATCAAAGGCATTTTCTGCATTAACTGAGATGATTATATGATTTTTATTTTTAATTCTATTTAAGTGGTGAATTATGTTTATTGATTTACATATGTTGAATCAGCCCTGCTTTCCTGGAATTAAGAGCAATTGATCATGATGTATTATCTTTTTAATGTATTCTTGGATCCAGATATCTAGAATTTTATTAAAGATTTTAGTTTCTATGTTCATCAGGAAAATTGGTGTGTAGTTTTCTTTTCTTTATGTGTCTTTGCTGGGCTTTGGTATGTGTTATATTTGATCCATAAAAAGTGGAAGTGTTCCAGCCCTTTCAATTTCACGGAAAAGTTTGTAGAGGATCAGTGTTAATTCTCCTGTAAAGATCTGGTAGAATTCTGTCTTGATTCTATCAGGTCCTGGGCTTTTCTTTTTGGGAAGGCCTTTGATTGCTAATTTGATTTTGCTACCTGAGATTGGTTTGTTTAGATTTTCAATGTCCTCTGGTGTTAATTTGGGAATGTCGTATGTGGCCAGATATTTGTCCTTTTCTTCCATTACAAAACTTGACAGAGCATAATTTTTCAAAATAAATTCTGATAATCTACTGGATTTTGGTTGAGTCAGTGGTTATATCTCCATTTTCTTCTTTGTTTTTGTTGATTTGCCAAACTTTCACCTTCAGTCTGTGTCTATTTTTGATTGTGAGGTGTGTCTCCTGTAGGCAGCATATTTTTGGATTTTATTTTTTGATCCAGGAAACCAATCTGTGTCTTTTAATTGGAGCATTGAGTCCATTCACATTCAGAATTAGAATAATAAGGGTATCTGGGTCCCTGACATTGTGCTTATTGCTGTGTTTTGCACCATTTTGGGTATCTTTTGTTGTGTATTATGGTTATTGACTTTTTATTTAAGGACTTTGGAATTTGTTAGTGTTCCTCTGAATGAAGCATGTCCTTGAGAATATTCTGTAGTGCAGGCTTTGTGTTCATGTATCTTGCTAGCTTGAATTTATCATTGAAGTATTTAATTTCCCCATCACATTTAAAACTGAGTTTTTCAGGGTATATTATCTTTGTCTGAAAATTGTTTTCTTTCAAAGTTTGAAAAAATATCATTCCATCCTCTCCTGCCCTTTATTGTCTGATCTGAGAAATCTATAGTAATCTGAATTGGTCTGCCTCTGAATATGATTTGGGGTTTTTCCCTAGCTGCTTTTAGGATTCTCTCCTTAATTTCTCTGTTATTCATTTTATGGATGATGTGTCTTGGTGAATTTCTTATTTGGTTAGGTCTGTTTGATGTCCTATAGCTGGCTTGAATTTGGTATTCTGGGTCAATTCTGACATGGAGAATATTCTCCTTGGCAATTTCACTTAGAAGGTTCTTAATTCCTCTTATTTATTGCTCAATGTTTTCTTCAGTCCCAAGTACTCTCATGTTATTTCTTCTCATCTTGTCAAATACTACTTGGAAGTTCTGATCATGTACAATAAGTTTCTTTTCTTGTCTGTCCTCCTTGAACTTGATGTTGTTTAGCCTGTCTTCATTATACCAGGTTCATTCTTGGAGAGCTGAAGTTCTCTTTTCTATTGAGTTTACATTGGTATTAGTATGTTGCAATGAGCTTTTGATTTGATTGACAGCCTTTTTCAATTCTGAGAACTCTGATCCATCTCTTTTCTGGATGCCTATCTCTTTATAGATTTGGCCTCTCATTTCCTTAAATCTTCTTTCAATTCTTTGATTGAATCACTAATCATATTGTCCATATATTTTTCTAGGTTTTCATCTAGGACCCCAACCATGGACTCCTTGGATGGGGAGCTGTGATGTTGAGGTGGGGACTTTGTTTCCCTTTTCCTCATTTTCAGTCATAGGGAGTGTGGCTTGAGATCCAACAGTGAATAATTCTTTTGGAAGCTTTGCTGATAGAATTGGAATTTCTTATCTCTGTGCTTGGTTGGGCTGGTTTAGAATTTGGGTAGCACAGTTCAATGGCTGCCACTCCAATTAGTGAAGTATTGTGAACCTTTAGGATTTCCAATACCTCAAGGGATAAGGGCTAGAAGTCAATAAATGCAGCCAATGCATACAGCAGAAAATGTCAACTGTAGCTTTTACAGTGTTTATTAGCATCTGTAGGAGCAATCAGATTAGCTGTTTTCTTCCATGGGAGCTCTCACTATATTTAGATAGCAAGCAAACACCCATTTTCAAGTATGACATTCTCTTCAGTTTAGCAGGGCCTCTGTAGGTAAGGGAAAATGTCTAAAGAGCAAAGGAAATGAGGTAGGAAGGTAGTGTGGAACTTGTGACTTAGGATATAAAGCCACAAGGTAGTAAGAGTAATGAGGCTATTCCATTAAGAATAAGGAAAAGATATAAATGGGATGAGAGTGGGGTAAAGATGTCAAGGGGGGATGTGATAGACAGAATACAGTTTAGGAATTGACAAAATAAATAGAAAAAGAGGGTAGTATAGAGTGGTGGTCTCTTTGACCCAAGAAGATTGAGGATTAGTTTGCTATAATGAAGTCTTCTCCAGGTCAGACCCCAACAATATGGATACAGCAGTTAAGAACAAGAAGTCACAGTGACAGAAAAGGCCAACCACCTAGACACACAAACAGACAAAAATATATACATCCAGCAACAACAATTTCAGTAGTAACAACAGGAAAAATAAAAAAAGATGCTGGGAAGATTCTGAATTTTACCACTGACGTTAATATATACCATGGGGGAATGTGTTCACAGGTGACTTCTAGATAGTGTCACTTCCAAGTTGAGTTTGTTGGAGGGAATGAGATTTAGTGATCTCAGCTCACAGTGAGATTCCCAGGAGGCCACCTAGTATTTTTCTCCTGTAGTGGGGTTGTAAATAATGACCTTCCCTGCTTCCTGAGAAAGCAAACTTCAGGGTTATCCGAGTTAAACTTTTGGGCAGATTAGTGTCTGCCTACCCAAACTCCTATCCCTCTTCAGCCAGGGACCCAGGAGCCTCTGGGAATCTTGTGGATCCTGGTGCAGCTGTATGGGACTCTTACTGTTCCAAGGAGAGTGGCCAACCTTGATTGAGCTTTCCCAGGATCACTATTGCCCCACTCTTGGGTGTCTTGTGGTCTTCCATGTCTCCAAGAGATGAAGTATGAGGCATTCATAATCCCAGCAAGGGGAAGTAGGTATGAAGGAGATAACAGCCTAGCTAGACCAGTGTTTGTGAAGGTCTCAAGCAAACTCTAGGGGGCATGGAAGCCCAGTCCCACTTAGAGAAGTCAGGACCTATGGGACCTTATCTGTACACAGAAATCAGGGTCCGAAAGTGGTGGAAGCCACTGAAACTAAGCTGTCTCTTTTGTTTGTAGGTCCCTGAAGCTGACACTAGTCACTGACTTGTCTGAGAGTTTCAGGTGGTGTCTGTTTACCTGCAGCCAGAGACCACTGTGTCTGATTAGGCCCTATTGAGCAGAGTCCTGATCAGACGCCTCCAGCAGTTCGGGTATGTAAGGGGGTGGGTGGGAAGCCTCCAAATGCGAGTGGCCAATACAGTCTCCAGGGCAGACAGTCAAGACACTGAGTATTTGGAGCTTCTCCTCCATTCCTCTGGACTGAGATCCCTAATCTGCCCTGTAGCTGATGGTTTTGGTTCACTTTTGATGGAATAGTGTCCCATATCACCCTCCAGGAGGAAACAAGATGGTGGTGCCACCCAATTTCTTCATGCGATCAGATTTAGGGTCTCTGTGTATTAAAATATCCCCAGGGCCACTGCCACAGCCAGCACACACTGAGAGCCCAGGGTTCCCATGCCCAGGCTCTGCTGAGCACTCACTGTGGCTGAGGTAAATCAATTATGTACAGCTTCCTCCCCTCCCGGCTAATTCCCCACTAGTAGGCTGGGTAGCTGGTGAAGGCATGTAACTATCAACTTGTTTATGGCTCTGACTCCATATTATTAAGATTCTTTCCTTTGATGTTAATGAATTAGAGGAGAAAATCACCCATGACACAGTATAGCACGTCTTTCACCATTGGTGTCCTGCTTCCACGGAGAAATTTCTCATTCAGCATTGCTGGGCATCTGCCCCCATCTTGAGAGGAAAAAAAAAAAACAAAACAAGAAGCAATTTTTAAGACAAAGAAATAAAGCTCTAAGATTCGTTTAATGAAATGTTCATGTGGAACCTAGAGAAAGACTGCTGCAAACAGCCCATAGGAAGATGGAACAAACTCAGGTACTTTCAAGGTGCTCATACTATAAACTGTTCCATAAAACATGTGTTATATGTCCATCATGTTTTTTTTTAACTTGAGTATTAATCATGAGCTACCCAAATGCCAGAGAGTTTGGAAAAATGAAAAAAGACACAATCAGTTATTTAAAATAATGAATAGTTGATTTTAGAAAGCAGTTATGTCAACAAGTACAACTCTTGATATAAGCATTTATTACTTGACCAGTTTCTTAGGAAATATTTCCTAAATGTATACTACTAGTTAGGCATTGTACTGGTCAATTGTGATTAATGGGTAATGAAATAGATGATGGAAGTGATGAAATTGCATAAAGAGAGGTAAATATGTTTCTGAAATTTTCCTGAAAATTATCATGTTTCCAGTAACATACCTGATAATTATTTGCAACTTGAAAATTCTCATGTTTTACCACTATGCTAGATGAAATAGTCAATTCAGGTCTGCAAAGATGTTCAATAGATGTTCAATAGCACCTGGGATGGTATAATTAGAACTGAAGACTATTGCTTTTAAGACAGAGTATATTTACATTTCCACATTCCTTTTGCTAGGAGTACCTAAAAAACCTGGCCACTGGATATATTAAGCTCAAACTTGAGACACAGGTATCATTCCAAGGGGATCTTGCAGTAGAGGAAGGAAAATGGACTAATGTCAACACAATTTTAAAATAAATTCTAAACAATTAGAACAGAAAATTTGCAAAATTAGTTTAAAGTTTCCATATATCATAGCCAGTTTTTCCTGAATTAGGAACATTTTACATTAGCAGACAAAATTTTCAAAATTAATGAATACCTATTTATCAAATACTGACCAAACTCTATAGATTTTTTGGATTTCTTTAGCTTCTACCCAATGTCCTTTATCTGTCCTAAAATCAGATCCAGGATACCATATTTCATTTAATTATCATGTTTTCTTAGGTTCCACTTGATTGTGACAGTTTCTCAGACTTTCCTGATTTTGGATGATGTGGGAAGATTTTAGGAGTACTGATTACCTATTTTGTTAAATGCCTGTCAGTGGGATTTGTATGATTTTTTTCCCTTAAGATCAGACTAATGTTATAGGTTTTTGTGAAGAGCACAGACACCAAATTCCATTATTACCACAATGTGAGGTATATACACTTTAAATGAGTTATCGCTGTGTTATTAACCTTGTTCAAAATATGGGGAAATGTTTATCAGGTTTAGCCATGTAAAGTTATTCTTGTTACTCCCTTTTTATACCATAATATTTAGAGGAAAGTAGCTATGGTCAGTCCACACCTTCTGAATAGGACATACGCTCTACCTCTTGGGTAGGAATACTCATAATTACTATTTGTAGTTCTGCTTGAAATATTTGTCAAATAACACCAAGTGTTTGTGCATTTCGCCAGTGTGGATTGATGAATATTTGTTTTATTCATTGGTTTATAATCTGGTACTACTTTATTTTGCTGATCACATTGTTCCAGCTCTGCCTATCAGAAATTTTTTCATTTGTGATTTTTGTTTGTTTGTTTATTTTCTTACTTTCTGGCGCTCTAGTGGGTTCACATGCATCTTGTACATTTTCTTCCCCAGTTCACATGCATCTTGTACGTTTTCTTCAACCACTTCAAGGAAGCCTGGTCTGTGCCGCTGGAGAGCTGTATTGTAAACCAGGTCCTCGGCACCATGCTACTAGTTGACAAAACCACTGTGAGAGGACTTAGCTGACAGCCTAAGTACTGCATGTGTCCTAACCACCTATGCAAAAATACTCTTGTATGTACCCCTCTGTGTCTCTGTGAGCATGAGGTCATACTGATGTCTCCAACTGAAGTAGACAATTCTGTAACTTTTCCCTTGCTTGTCTGTCACTTCACCTTCCCAACAGCGAGAAATCTGTTTCCCACTATTTGCCATTCTTTTACTTCATTGTTCTGGAATATATATATGTATGCATGTATTATATGCATATATTATATGTATATATTATATATATCTCAGAACTTTTAACCTATTGTCCTAGTGATGACTTTATTTAAAAGTTAATTCACTGGTTACTAATTGGACTGAGAAAGAAATATAGATCTCCAGTCTTAACATCACTGAACTAAATGAAGTTTCTCAAAGTAGATCAAAGATGTTGTGATTACTTATATCCAATGATCCATTAAGAACAATTTTGTGGGCTGGAAAAGTGGCTCAGTGCTTGGATTGCTTGCCTGGCATACACAAGGACCTGGTTCAAATCCTAGCACCACATACAAAACTGTTGGAGAAATAAAAATCCAGATGAAAAAATAAATGAAATTGATTCTCTTTCTCTCTCACTCTCCCCACTTCAAAAAATTATTTCTTTAGAAGTAAAAAACAATTTAAAAATTTGAATGCATACCACTAAAGATAAAAAAACTAATGCATTAAAACATCCAATTACTTGATTTAATAGAAAATATTTTTCAAAATTTTATTCCATACAATCACTTGGTAGCAAGGGACAAAAACTAACTTAAATTTTATTGGTTATTGAATGAAACTTATTGCTTTAAGCAGCACAAAAGACAAGCACATGCATAGATCAAACTCAGACGACACTTCTTCCTCTTCTTTGGGGATCTGTAAGTTAAGACTCACATACTCAGAAATTTTTCATCAGAAAAGATACAAGAGCTACACCTGTTTTAATCCAGATTGAAAGGATTCTGTGTAGGAACCTCATGTTCCTGGTATTAGATATCTGTGAATCTTTGGATCAGTCACTATAGCCATAAATGTGTATTACTATTCACAATTAAGGTATAAGAGCTTTATACTGTATTAATTTCAATATAGAAGAGCAAGGTCTTATACAACTTCAATAGAGAAAAGTAAATTCTTATTTTCTTTATAACATATATTTCAATAATTTTTTTCATGTTATAATGATATTAATCAAGAAATAGTATAATTAAAATAATTAATTACAATGTGCTTATTCTTAAGTACTTGAAGAAATCATAGAAGTTTTAGAGACTGTAAAAATATACAGTCATTTATAAATGTAAAAACTAATACATTTGTTGATAGGAACATGAATATTATGAAAGGAAGACAAAATTAATTCAACTTGAAAAAGCTCTCTTTAATCCATCCCTTGTGTATGTTGATTATGCTGTTGCTCAGCTGGAAAAATAATTTAAGACTTGTAAAATACAGTTGTAAAGTATATTAACATTATGTGGAAATAATGACATCTGTTAGAATCTTTATTTTAAAGTTATGCCTGTAGGTATTAAGTCTTTGGAAAGAAGTGATTCTCATGACTGGTAGGAAACAGCGTACTTTAGAAGCTGCTTATTTTGATTGTATAAATAACTGCCTACATAATACCAAAAGGCCAAAAAGTAAACGGATATGCAAACTGATACACATGCACAATTCATTTCTTTTTATAATTGCTCATTTCACTCTGGATTAAAGCAGGTGTAACACTTTTTTTCTGATGAAAATATTGGCCCTCAACACCTCATGAAATACTCAGAAAATACAACTCAGCAAGCAAAAGAGAGGGATGGATGGTAGAAGGCTGCGTAATTCTTATCTGTGATGAGCAGGAAGGAATATTACCAGAATGGTGGAATCAGAGGGAAGAAGTTTTGCAGGCTCCAGTTTATCATGAAATGTACTGTGATCATCAGTGTGCAGGAGGGGCAGGCCAGCAGAGAGTTCACAGTGCCTAGGCAAGGTCTAAAGGTCAGGGAATGCCCTGACCCCACTGACTGCTGAAAGCAAGAGTCTTGTCAAGGCAGATGCTTTCCCTGGGGGCAGAAATGAACTCCTGAATACCCTGCTTCACAAATATCCCTTCAAGATGAACTATTCACGTTGAAATCCCCAGATGTCCCTCCTTATCTTTAACCACTATTAACCTTCCTATTTGTGACCCTCAACTGGGGATGGGGGGCTTACCTTTTGGTGTGGTCCCCACACTTCCCTGCTTTGAATCTATACTCTGTGTCTGTGTCATTCTTCCCTCTTCCCTCACAGGTATGTGGGTGTGGTGGAAAGGAGCACCCATACAGAGACTGTAGGAAAGGAAAGGGGTGCTGAGGCCAAGGAAACTGTAAGTAGTTGGAGCCCCAGAGCAGGCGTATGACACAGGGAATTCTGCATCCTTGGGACTTTTCCAGTCAGGGTAACAGTGGAATAATCATTATCTGCAAAACAGAAAGAGTATATTAGGGTGCTTTGACACCTACTTAAGGTCTCTGGAGCAGTGATGGCTGAGGATCAGCTGTTGAAATTGTTGCAAGTGGTGATAGATGATAATCCCTGTTTTCTGAGCAATGTCACTATAGAAATTGGGATCTAGGATTAGGTTGAGAAGAATATGAGATGGGATTAAAGTGAGGGGAGAAAGGTACCTGTGCACGAGTTGATGTCATGGGATCTGAGCGCAGTGCTTTGATACCTCTGAAGATCAGGATGAAATCCTTTATCTACCATCACTTTCAGCCCCAATTGCCAGTACCAGCAGCAATGGCTTCCATTGGGGAATGGCCAGTACTTCCTCCTCCAGCAGGACAGCAACCAGCTAAAGCAGACTGTTTTAGAAGAATTACTGAATTGCCCGATAACCATGCAAAATTGGGCTCAGATTCATGCCTCTGTGAATTATTCAGTCTACAAAGATATTAGGAAAAATATTAGGGAGAATGGGGCAATAAGTCCTTATACCCAAGGGCTCATGGGGGTCCTGGAGGCTAAATACCACACATTTTGGTGATGGAACCCAATATACATTAGAACATGAAGGCTTTTTCTGTAAATAGGTTAAATGAATAGAGCTAGGACTATTTGTGTCTCCTCTACTCCCTAAAAAAGGGTAAATTATCCAAAGATTACCTTAAGCGAATATTCTAGGGCTAATTCTCAAACTCACTTGGAATTAAAGGAAAGAGAAAGAGATTTTTCAAATGCACTCTGGTCTGATAAAGATGCCTTATGTGATCCTTTGCTAGGGTAATTATGGCCATGCCATTTTTTTTATCTTCTGTATTTTTTTTGAACTCATGGTTTTTATGATAAATGCATGTTTGTTATTGCACATCTAAGTTAATATTTTTGTCTCCAATAAATCTTATTTTATCTAACTATGAAAGTTCTTTTTGGGCCCTCTGTTCTCGTTGCTGTCTTTATTCAGAGGTCAATTATTCATGGAAAGCTCTAAAATCTTTGTTTCCTATTGGATTTTGTGTATATGTATGCACACTTGCATGTTAGTCTCATATTTGTTTTGTATTTGTCTGCATCACTTACATGCTACCAAAATTGTCAAATAGATAAATGAACGCTTATAAATTAAATTTTAAAAAAGGAATGGATCCAAATGCTTTTTAGTTCATGTGATTTAAATGTTTTCTTAAAATGGGTCCAATTAAAATTGATTAAACAGGTAAGAATAAAGATGTGTTGAAAATTAGTAGCCCTCATGTCTTTCTAGATGGTCAATCAATAGGGTGTTGGTTTCTATAACTTTAAAATCTACTGTTCGTACCTTCTGTGATTTTTCTTCAGCAGGAAAACAATGGCTTATATTTGTTTGATATCTTATTTTTATGGGTAACTAAAGTTAACAGTTAAAAATGAATAAATTAAATTTAATATAAATGGTCTTAATATGGTCTTAATCTTCATAAGTGTGTTTATTAAAGGAGACATCTGATTAACTCACAAAGTTAAATGCTAAAACATCAACCACTGCATTTAAATTCAAGCATTCTTGATTTCTTAAATTGTATAAGGTGACATATTTGAGTTTATTAAGTGTGTTTTTATAAATTCATAACTAAGATTTCTTGTTTCTGAGTCTTCATTAAAAGCAAGGTAACTAAGAGTTAAAATTCTAACAGGTGTAATTCAACAAATAAAGAGTACAAAAGGTTTCAGCAATGTTTCAATTAAAGCACAATAAATAGCACAACATACTTGATTTTATTAAGAGGAGCAATTAGAAAAATTCAGGAATTTTATAAGGATTGTTTCAACATGTGGATTTAGGAAAGAGTCAGCAAGTTAAAAAAAAGAGATATAAGAAAGTTATAGGTATGGAACTATATTTCAATATAAAATTTTTGAAAAAAGATGTATCCAGATTAAAAAAAGCATTTTGTATGATAAAGTAACCATGCTATAAAGTGTGTTTGTAAATTACTCGAGGTTTATGGGGGGTAAATCTGAAAAAGTTTATATATGACTAAGTTGGCTATAATTTACACAAGCAGTTAAAGTCCTCCTAAAGCAAATGTTAACGTATTGATAAAAACCAGAATCTAACTCTATATGTGTTAAAATGACATGGGTTTCCTAAAACGTTGATCTGCTCTATCTACCAAGATAATTTCTAGTGTCTATCAGGTTTTTTAATTTAGGGGAACTATTCTTAAAAGATATTATTGATACATGGAATGTTACTAGACAGCTTCAAATTGCCCTGGCTGACTTTGTAAACAATATTAACAGCTATTGGTCTCTGATAAATTATTATCTTTCTTCCAATCTCTTGGATCCTCCCTGGAGTAAGTAGTAACAAACCTCTACCTCAAAGTAGAACAATGTTTACCAACAGATCTGGGAGGACTATTTTGGCCAGTATCTTAAAAAACTTAATCAGGATATTTAACTCCTCAAAGGAGAAAACTTGGATTTATTATTTTAGTTTTAGTGAACTTTCCCCCAAATCTCTTAATATCATCAGTGATTCAAAATATGTGGTACACTTAACTCTAGTGATAGAAACCACTTACATAAAACCAACAATCCATAAAGACTTATTTTATTCTGTTAAGAAACTCCAAGATTAGGGCTGGAGCAGTGGCTCAGCGATTGCAGTGCTTGCCCAGCATGCACAAGTACACGGGTTCAAACCCCAGCACCCACGTACACAGCTAAGTGTCAGAGCAACAAAAAGAAAGCCATGTGAAAAACTCAATAAAAATGGATTCTCTCTGTCTCTTTCTCACTGTCCTTCTCTCTTACAAAACAAAATAAAACAAACAAAAAAAAGAAACTCCAAGATCAACTTTAAGCTCATTAGCATAAGGTATTTAGTACTAACCTTGGATCCCACACTGATTTACCAGAACCTCTAAACCGATAACCAAACAAATACAAAAACAAAAACAAGTTGATAAGTTAATTGATACATTTGTCAAACCTTTCAAAATTTTTATAATAACTGAAATATTAAACATTTCACTGGCATTCACTGGCATTCCATGTAGCCCCCAAAGACAAGGTAAAATAAAAAGAGCTTGCTCCACGCTTAAAACTATGCTGTTAAACAAAGAAAAGCGGGATACAAGGAAGGAAACCATCTCCTAACAATACGCTTCATTATACATTAATTACACTTAATGTTTTCACTGTTTCCAGTGACAGGTTGACTGCAGCACTGCAGCATTAGCAAACCAAGAGGTCCTTAAAGTCAGCACCCTTGGATTAATGGAAAGACCTCCAAGGAGGCTCCTAGGTAGGACCCATTCCCCTTCTAGCATGGGGATGAGGATATGGTTGTGTCTCATTGCAGGAACAACCCCACTGGCTGCCATTGTGGTGTATTAAAGCCTTATCATTGCTAAAAAGCTGATTCCAGGAATGCAGAAGACAGAATTGGTGGACCACAGCTATCTCCCTTTGCTCTGATCAGAGCAGTTCTCCCATAACAGATGCTGCCAAGGACCAGGAGGGATTCCAAGATGACTTTGGGGATGATTTAGAAGATCCCAAAGGACTGAGGTAGTGCTGGCCATGACTGGCCAACCATGCAACCCATTAAACCATGTTTACTGCCTTGTTGGCTGTCCTCACCTGTTGGGCCCTGCAGCTTATGCTGATGTCCACTGGGCTTTCACATCTGAACCCCCTTTATGGGGTGCTGTGATCTGGGAGAACCCAGACTTTCCAATTTAATAATGGCACCACCTGGGAAGGAGGCCTTGAGCTTCCTCACTCCCAAGAGGGTGATTTATTAAAGACACATAATAGTACTAGTGACAACTTTTGGGTTTCCTCTTGCCCCTGTGTATGGGCCATGAACCCTCTTGTTTGGCTCCTGAGAATCAAGTATGGGTACGCGTAAGCTCCAATAAGAATAATGCTGAACTGCTCTCCATCAACAGCTATCACCATGGTTACACTACTACTGATCCTTCCTGACCGGGCCTCCTTCTCTGCACAGTTCACCCAGATCTCCACCCTGACGTAGCATAAGTTAACTGGGAGACTGCCAAGGACCCTACAGACCTGTGACTAAGGCAGGAAATTTTACCTTTGTACACTGGGCTCTTTATTCCTGAATCCACGATAAAAAAAAATAACCATTCTTTTCCTATGCATTTTAACAGCTTCTCTGACCCCACAATTTATCATGATGATTCTGTTATTTGGGGAGAAAGATGGACTCAGCTACATCCATGCTGCCTGTTCACCTTTCCAAAGCCACTTCTCAGGATCTGTTATGGTCACCAGAGGGAAGACTTTCACTTACATATCTGGAAATAAGATAGAAGAGTGGGAAGAATCTAAGGCCTTATGTCTGCTTAAACAGGTCTTTGGTGGTTGCTCCATGGATTTTGTGGCCTCTCTAATTACATTTTTTATTCCTTCCATAATCATTCTCAAAACAGCAGCAACAGCAATAGCCACATTACTACAGACCACCCAGACTGCTAGCTGGGTAGAAGTTGCTATATAAAAAATGTCACCCACTTTATTAACTTATAGCAAATATTTGATCAAAAAAAAAGCTTGTTCACTTAAGATTTCTTGAAACTGCTACTACATGATTAGGTGATCCAATGAAAGCATTGAAATTAAAGCAGATGCTTTCTTGTGGTTGGTTCTATAAGTACTTATGTGTCACCCCTCACAAGTAGAGTGAGTCCCAACACTCCTGGGAAACCATCAACGGATTGTTGCTCATGGCTGCTCGTGATAATCTCACTCTTGATGTTCAGTGGTTATGCCATCAAATCCTTGACATCTTGTCTGCTAATGGGAAACATGAAGAAGCAACCTCCTGGTATAAGGAGCTTTCAAACAGCCTTCAATGCTTGAACCCAAATTGTTGGTTGCACCCCACTTGGAGTACTCATATTACTGTTTTGCTAATAATGATATTTGCTTTACCTTTAAATAATATTTTAACTTTACCATGTTAGAAAACTCACAATAAATTCCCTGACCACCTAGCAATGCCAGGGTGAGTTTGATTTGTTCAACAGCTGCTGAAAAAAAAAAAAAAAAAAAAAAAAAGAAGGGAAGATGTGGAGGGCTTGCCAGCCATTGACGTCTTAGCAGTGCCTAGGCAAGGTCAGGGAATGCCCTGACCCCACTGACTGCTGAACGCAAGAGTCTTATCAAGGCAGATGCTCTTCCCTGGGGGCAGAAATGACCTCTTGAATACCCTGATTCACAAACATCCCTTCAGGATTAGCTACTTTCACTTTGAACTCCCCTGGTGTCCCTCCTTCTCTTTAACCACTAGTAACCTTCCCATTTGTGACCTTCAATAAAAGCAAGCAGAGAGAAATCCAGAGGCTCACTTTTTTTGGTGTGGTCCCCCAACTGCCCACTGTGAATCTATATGTCTGGCATTATTCTTTTCCCACAGCTATGCTGGCCTTAGTTGATAAGAGAGCACCTAAGTGAAAACATATTTCAGGGAAATCTACCCTCAGTGCAGTGCAAGAGAGACAAACAAAGAAGCCAGAAGCCAGATACCAAGCTTGGGACAGTTCCCATTAGCTCATCCCTCCCTACCCTTGATAGGAGGTTTCTCAGCACATACCTGGGCTGTGTGCAAATCAAGTAATTTTACTGTTTACTAGTAAAAATTACACTTGATTATATTTCTCCATTCGAGTATGATCAGAATTTGGGGAGTGGAGCCATGATTCAGTGGTTACAGCACTTGCCTGGCATGTGTGAGGATGTGAGTTCAAACCCTAGCACCATGTACACAATCAAATGTCAGAGCAACAAAAGCCACATGAAAAACTAAATAAAATCCATTGCTCCTTTCCCTCTCTTTTTTAAAAAAAAGGATAAGCAGGATTTTGAAGATATTAGTTTCTACTGTCAGGTTAAAAAAGGTGAGGGTTCTGCCAAGTTAAAGCATGCACTCAAATTGCAGAAATAAAGCATCAATTTTAGGGGAAGAAAGATTACCAAAATGAGAAGAAAATTTTGGAAAGCAGTGCTTTAGATTCTCAACCAAATGCAAAAAGTCTATACGATAAAACAGAAAGTATAAGATAAAATAGTCAGATAACAGATTTCATGTAAAATAGGCTACTAGAAGCTTGAGCTTTTAATGAAGTAAGGGAGAAAGGGCAATCATGAAAGTATTTTAAGGAGAATAAAGTTTTAATTACTGGACAATAATTTTCAGACTTATTAAATTCATAACTTATTCTGTAGACAACAAACTTAGGTGTAAACAAAATCAAGAAGCCAATCTCTTTGAAAGAAGAAAAAACTATTTATTTTTATTTTTTTTTTAGAGAGAGAGGGACAGTGAGAGAGACAGAGAAAGGGAGAAACAACTTTATTTAGTTTTTCACATGGCCTTAGTTTGCTCTAACACTTAGTTGTGTACGTGGTGCTGGGGCTTGAACCCGGGTCCTCGTGCTTGCCAGGCAAGCGCTGAAACCACTGAGCCACCGCTCCAGCCCAGAAAAAAACTATTTTAAAAAAAAGAAATGAAGTAGTGGGAAGAGAGAGAGGAGAAGGAGAAAGAAAAGGAAGGAAGGGAAGGAGGGAGGGAGATGTGTTATCACCTATGAATAACAGATTTTGAAGATGATCCTGGAAGATGTGAAGGATATCTCATGCATTCTTCTTTCTCAGCAGTAAGAACCATCACTATTACAACTGGTAAGTACTGACTCTCACTACATGCCAAGCACACTAAGTTTCAGTGGCCTTCAACACATTTCACAACTCCCCAACACCTTATCTCCTTTTCCACCTTCTCCACTGTCTTCAAGAGGTACACCCAGCCTTTAACTGCTGGGGTTTCTTAGGCCCTGTTCTCTGGTATATCATCCCTTGTGACAGCCCATTGTCATCTTATCCCATGACTTCAATTACCAGAAATCTACTAAATGATTTGACATTAGCCTCTCTACCATGGAACACCGATAGGGTCCCTAGAATGGCATAACTAAGTGGCTATTGAAAGTTCCTGTTTAGAGACGAGCACTTGCTTAGCGTAGGTGAAGACCTGGATTTGATCCTGCTTTGGGAATTTCCCATGTGTATTAAACATTTCAAAACTACATTCATTTTCTTTCCTCAATCATGTTTCTCCTTAAATATTTGCTCTTTCAATAAATGATCACCACAATGATGTCTGTTATTTGTAGAAAGAAATCAAGAAAAGAAGTAGAAAATATGAAAATACTTTATTCCATGAGTGTAAGCAGATTTATATCTTATGCTTCACAGAAGGGATAGTGTATTAACTATCTGTTTATCCTTTCTTTGCCTATTTTTAATTGAAAGATTTCAGCGGAAATACACACAGATCATGTTCACTGCCCCAGAGGGTCGTAATCTGACATTTAAGAGGCAAATTCACAGCCCCTGCACTACTCAACTCCCAAGAAGATCTGAACATTAATGCATGTTACAGCCTTAAAATATGACTATTTCTGACCCAGATCTTTCTAAAGTATCAGGTTTGGGATAGAATATTAAAGCTTTTAAAACTTAAATAATTCATTAGAAAAATATTTTCTCATAGAATTTTTTAGAGCTGACTTTCAGCCAATCATATTTAAAATGGTGTTTCTATAATGCTTAAGTTTTAGTTTGTTATTTGTTTATTTGCCATGCTGGTGATTGAATCCAAGGATGCTCTACTATTGAGCTACATCCTCAGCTCATTTTAGCTTTTGATTTTGAGACAAAGTCTTACTATATTGCCCAGGCTAGCCTCAAAATTGCAATCCTCCTGTCTCAGCCTCCGGAGTTGCTGGGATTACAGGTGTGTACCATGGTACCTGGCTACATTATATATTTTTAATACATAGTTTATTTATAGTAAAATGTGAATAAGATAGTGTGGTAAATATTCAGCTTTTTTTTTTAGCAGTGCTGTGTTTTTAATTCTGTATGAATCGTTAGAAATTCTGGAGCTTTAGCCTTCATAGTAATCAGAGAAACCTGTGTTCTTTGCTACCAAAGCACATTTTCAAGAACTACTTCAACAGAAAATGGAAAGAACATGTATGAGAATAGAGGGGAAAAGATTTTCATCATTGCATGCTCAATGGTGTCATAGGGAATTCTGTGACTTTCCAGAGCACCCCTTCACTATCCCTCAGTAAATTTGTGTCATAAATATTAAAACCCCTTTCTCCTCCAAACTTTAAGGCTGTTTTCTTCCTCTTTTATTTGAACCCTGTTGATCATGTCTGACACATTTGCCCTTTGACCTCTCGTCCCTCCTAATCAGCTAGTTTGTTGCCATCCACTCCTCCTTTGTCAGGCCAGAAGACACACTGTGTGGTGTCCACAACCTCTCACTGAAGATGATTTCCAGACTGTGGAGTGGAGGAGCTGTTCTCACAATATCTCCCATAATCATTTGCTAAGTGTTCATTGGATAATTGATGTGTCCAGACAAATGTCTCTCATGAGACTCTTCAGAAACTATTTTGAAGATGACTTAGAAGTTTTGAAAAATAAAAGATAGTTATTTAGTTCAAGGCTTTAGGAGGTCTGATCAACTTAAAGATTTAGATAAGACATACATTGTGTCAATATTTTCATCAAAGGAACTTCTTTTCAACTTTTGGCTTTGAATGTATATTTAGAATTCTCATAGACAAGGGTTTGCTTATAAACAAAAACTGATAGAATGCAATCAGGATTAAATAGGAAAAAGAAGCAATGTCACTAACATGACTCACGCATGTCTGTGAATACTATAGGAATTAACAGGAGAGAGTAATTCTGACTAATGTGATTTGACTAATATTAAGGTATTAAAAGGGAAATATATTTTCAACTCTTCTTTAAAATGCATACATGTATGTACATATTCATAATGTCACTTAAAACTTTGGAGATTAGCAAAATTGCTTTCATAATACATTCTTTCCTTGACTACATATCTTAATCACTCAAGGAAGTTTCCAGAGTTTCGTCCTGGGTTTGTTCCTCGTTGTGCAGAACTGACTGTTCCTCTCTTGGAGCCTGAAGCATCATGAAGTGGTGGATCACAGATGAAGATCAGAAGGGATGATTATCCAGCCAGCCCACGCATTATGACCGAGGCAACTGAGTGTAAATGGTTTTCCAAAGTCAGACTCAGCCTGAAGTCATGAAGCCTCTAGGGTGGCCTAATTCTCAGGGTTCACTTACTGGAACACTGTACGATGTAAAGTGAAAGAGCCTCTAGGTATGAGATTATAATTCTTAAGTTTCCATTACCTCTGTCTGAATTGTACTGAAACGCATTGCAGGAGTAGAATTATTCAGTGCTCCTTGAACTCTTTCTAACCTCTAAAAGACAGCATCAAATGTTTAACATTACACACGTTTTAACCAAAATAGCAACTGTTAGAGAAAAACAACAAAATATTGCCAGGAGCCTAGAGGATATCCAATCACCTATCCACGTCAGATATTGCAAATTTTGCCAGACTTAGTAGTTCAAAAACCCACTTTTCTCTGTACTTGGGAACAAATAAATATTAGGCTTTGCAGAAAATAATTCTATCAATTATTCACATACAATCTGTGCCCTTAATTCACTGTGATATGTAATTCTCAGAATAGTGTGTAAAGGGCAATATTTTATAGACTTTTAAACTATACTCACAAATACATTTAACATAATTTCATAAGTATCTATTGCAAGTTGCAATCATCCTTAATCTTCTGCAAAATAAAAATTATATCTCATCAGAAACAATGATAGATAAGATCAAAATTATTAGACATTAATCAGAAAAGAGAGAAGTCCTTAAAAAAGCATTAAAGTAAATTAGTTTCATGAATTAGATATTTCAAAAAGAGAATCACTGAAATTGTAGAAAAGGAGAAATAAAAATTTGAAGTACCCATTGAGTAATAAATGCATGCCAGAAACTGTGCTAAACATTTAGTCTTATTTAAAATATATTCAGACCAACTGAAGGACATTGCTAATTTATTAGTGAATGTCAATTATACAGAATAATGGGCTTCATGGTGGCACATTCGTACAAGCAAATGCACACGACATACTCTGTTTCTTTCCCCTCAGTCCCCTCTCCTCCCTCCACCTTGGCAATGTGAATTGTGACCTGATAAACGTGGGCATTTACACATCTCTGTAGTGCAGGGACCTTAATTCCTTTGGGTACATACCAAGGAGTGGCATTTCCAGATCATATGACTTCTGTAATTTTAATTTTGAGGGACTTTTTAGTTATTTCTGTAATGGATTGTATGAATTGACATACCCACCAACGGTGTACCAGGGTTCCAAATTGCATTGTCATTTCTATCCTGGTTTTTCATAAATTTAGACTGTAGGTATTTATTACTCATTTATTCAACAAATAGCACTGGAACATTTACTATGCTTACTTCTTTATTTAGTGAACAGACCCATGAGTAATCCTTACACCCATGGAATACATAATCTAGCAAAGGAGATAGATAATAAGCCTCAGTACATTTTCTAGGTCTTGGTGAAGGCTAATAGGAAATATTAAGTTGAGTAAGGATTGTGATAACAAAATGTGCTGCTACTTTAAATAGGCGATGAGTGTTGCCAGTTTTCTATTCTGGTGTCTAAAAAGTACTATTTCATGACCACCCCTTTCCACAGGAAAGCTTATCAGGTTTCCCATGAACTCACCAACATTGAACTTCTCAGATTATTTAATTTTTAGCAATTAAAAAAATAAAAATGATAGCTATGTGCTTTTTCACTTGCAATTCATTATTAGTGAAGAGGGACATTTTTATAAATAAATCAGGGTTTTTGGTGTGTAGGTGTGTCTATTATCTATACAGAATCTCTTTATTTTTAATGATTACTTATATTCAAATACTTAATCTATACTTTATCAATTAGATTTTTATGGGGTCTTGTCAGATGTTTTGACTTTTTATTTTTTTAATTTATTTTTTATTAGTGCATTATAGTTTTACATAATGATGGGTTGAGCTGTCACATATTCCTAGATGCACACAAATCAGCAATACAATTTGTTCAGTATCCACCCCTGTCCCTGGCATCCCACTACCCCACTACCTCTCCCATCCTTGCCTTTCTTCTGGATCCTATATTGTTCTTAAAAAACCTAAGTACAGTGACATAATTCTTATACCTATGAAGAACATTTTATATATATATATATTTATATATATATATATATATATATATATAAAGTTATATATAATATATATAACTTTAGTATATACCGTGACACTTATAAATGCTTGGAATGTACCTTGCTTTATCTCAGTTCCAACATTTCCCCTTCTTCTCCATTCCTATCATCCCTTGTTCTTCTTCAAAATATTTGACAACAGGTGGCTGGAGTGGTGGCTCCGAGGTTATGGTGCTTGCCCAGCATGTGCAAGTAGGCAAGTTCAAACCCCAGCACCATGTACACAAAGAAGTCTCGAAACAATGAAAGCCACTTGAAAAACTAAGTAAAAATTATTTATCTCTTTCTCTATCACTGTCCTCTCTCTCTCTCTCTTTTAAAGAAAGAAGGACATTGAGAGAGAGAGAGAGAGAGAATCAATTTTTATTGAGTTTTTCACATGGCTTTTATTGCTCCGACACTTAGTTGTGTACGTGGGTACTGGGGTTTGAACCAATTTACTTGAGCATGCTGGGCAAGTGTGAGCCACCACTCCAGCTCCTCTCTCTCTTTAAAAAAAAAAAGTTTGACAATAGGGTTAAACAATTTGTTATTATACAGGTATTCAGCACAGCTTGTTCAAGGATCTTATGAAGTATCTTGCAACTGTATCTCATAAATATTAACATTTTGCATTTTTGTTGTATGGATCTAATACATGAGTTTGTCTACCTTACTCCAAAGCCTGGGTTTAGGTCCAGTTTCCACGAATCAGAGAAACCGTTCGGCCTTTGCCGCTCTGATTTTGGCTAACTTTGCTCAGCACGATTTCTTCCATTGCCATCCATTTACCTTCAATAGATGCAATATCATTGTTTCTTTCTTTCTTTTTTTTTTTTTAAAGAGAGAGGGACAGTGAGAGAGACAGAGAAAGAGAGAAACAACTTTATTTAGTTTTTCACATGGCCTTAGTTCTTCCAACACTTAGTTGTGTATGTGGTGCTGGGGTTTGAACCTGGGTCCTCATGCTTGCCAGGCAAGCACCGAAACCTCTGAGCCACCGCTCCAGCCCCAAATATCATTGTTTCTAATAGCCGAGTAGAACTCCATTGTATGTATATACCAGAGCTTTTGGATCCATTCATTCAGTGAGGGGCATCTGTGTTGGTTCCATAATTTAGCTATTGTAAATTGAGCTGCTATGAACATAGAAAAATAGGTAATGCTTCACGAATTTGTATGTCATCCTTGGCAGGGGCCATGCTAATCATCTCTGTATCATTCCAATTTTAATATGTGTGCTGTTGAAGTGAGCACTGCTTTGACTTCTTAAATGGATAAATATTTTGATTCTTTTCAAAATTTAATGTAGACAACCAAAGTTTTAACATTAAATATTGATTTTCCTACCACTACATAATATAGTTTTTACCTGTTATCATCTATTTCTTGAAACTATTTCTTTAACTTCCACCCATACTTTTCCAGTCTGTATTCTCAATGTGACTGTTGCCAAAAACTCTAAACATAATTGTGAATTAGTCTTTTCTGTGCGATGTATTCTCTAGCACAATTATTTTGATGGACATTTTGTTATTTATTTACTAGTGTTCACAGAATATCTTACCATTTTCTTTAGTAGTATTTCCGCACAGATTTTTAAAAGTATTCCCCAAATGCTAGTTAGATATCTCACACAAACCATGTGTTGCAGACAAATAGATTCAGGAAGTATTTTGCATCTTTCCTCATTCCCAGAGACAGTAAAAATAAAATCACATTAGAAGAAATAAAAAATGAGTTTACCAAGCATTTCTATAAATTATGTAATATTGGATTGTTATTATTGCTTAGAGCCACACACCACCAGTATAAAACCCTTTGAGAAAAAAAAAATCCTTTGGAAAACCTAAGTCTGAAGAGAAAACTCATTAACACCTGGGAAAATTAATCTGCATTAGAACTCACATTACTTCTTCACTTATACCCTGCTCTGGATTACCAAACCTTTAACACACCAATCAGAAAACCTCTGCCATTCTTTAAATTCAGGACTTTACTTATATCGTATTGTTTAACCTGCGGTTTCCAGTATCTCCATGACTGCTTGGTAGATGGACTTGAACTTCATTAGGGGCCCACCTAAACAATGCCTATACTAAAGGCTCAGATTCCTCTCTTGAAGAATGAATCTTACTTTCAACACACATGTCATTACTTACACTTGTTGCATGTTGTCACATGTTGTGCCCATTTGCTGGTAAACTGTCTTATATGTTAGCTTATTCAGTGGAGTGTCTACACCCTCATACCCATCGCTGCAGTGGGAGATGCTCCAATGCAGTTTCGAAGTAGCACACGTACACTGTAGGAATTGTAAACAGTACAATCCACTTGATTTCTCTCTCTGTGTTTTGGCCCTTTCTCCTTGGGTTATTTCTTCTTGTTTCAATTAAATCTTTGGATGTGAGAAGTACTTATTAGTCCTGGTTATTTTATTGAAAGGACAGACAGGAAGGGGAAAACACATTTTCTGCCAAGAGAAGAAAGGTAGTCAATATAATAGTCAATTTAGGTCATGATTAAATGTGGCACAAGTTCTCCATTAATTTAATATGTATTAACAAATCAATGATTTTAATGGTGTTATTGAAAGGAGTCAGGTGGTTTCCACACAAATGAGTCTGCTATTACATTTTGGATACTTAATGGGTCAAATGGTTTATCATCAATGTCCTCTTAGAATTGGGAAGTTGGAAACATGAATTTAACAACACGTTTCTTGGATAATAAAGACAGTTTTGAAGAAAGAGGAGAGAGAGAGAGAGAGAGAGAGAGAAGCAATCTTTATGTAGTTTTTCATATGACTTTCATTCCTGGGACATTTGGTTGTGTACGTGGTGCTGGGGTTCGAATTCGTGTACTCACGCATGCCAGGCAAGCACTGTAACCGCTGAGCCACAACTCCAGCACCAGACATTTTTTACATCAGATAATTCTCACTTGATGTTCTCTTCATCCCACTGACATTTTAGACCTTTAATTCCTTTCTTTTTTTTCCAATTTTAGAAAAAAAATCTAAACACAAGATGATGATAAAATGTCACAAGTTCTCTGAAACTTAATAGTTTTATTAGAAATAATAAAGCAATTAAATAAAAGTTCTGTAACATAAGTAAGGACTGAAAAAGATACTACTCAAATATCCTATCAAATTTGTGACTCCAAGAAATGTTGATGATTCTAAAGGATTTAATAGAGAAACAATTAGTTTGACAATCATTAGTATGATATTTAACAGCATGAACCATGAATTTAGATCTCAAATGTGAAATCACAACTTCACTTCTTGAATACTGAGGGGCAATAGGCATATACACTTAATTCATTGGCATAAATATGCTCATAGAAAACTTTCATAATCCATTTAATGTCTGTATTCACATCACCTCTATCATTCCTGACATTGGTGAGTTATAGCTTCTTTATACCTTTATCAATATGGGGAATTTCTAACCAATTTCTAAGAATCAACTCTGGTTTTCCTGATGTTTCTGCTTATTTGATATTCTCTTTTATTGATTTATATCTTAGTTTTTGTTCTTCCATCTACTGACATTGGAATTATTGATTCTACCTCTGATTTCTTAGAATACTAACTTAGATTATGGATTTTAGTTTGTAATGTAAGATTTTAAAGCTAATAGTGAATTGCAAAGTACTGCAATTCATAATTTTTAATATGTTGCTTTTTATTTTCATTTGATCCAAAATATTCTAAAATTTCTTATGATATTTTTCTTTTTTTTAAAGACAGAGAGAGACAGAGAAAGAGAGAAACAACTTTATTTATTTTTTCACATGGCCTTAGTGGCTCTAATACTTAGTTGCATACGTGGTGCTAGGTCCTCATGCTTGTCAGACAAGCGCTGAAACTGCTGAACCACCGCTCCAGCCCCATGATATTTTTCTTAGCATCATATTTAATGCTGTTTAACTTAGGGATTCCACAAATATCTTTATGAAATTAATTTCATTGTTGTGAGAAAACATGCTATGATCAATATCAAACTTTTAGTTAATGACTCATTTTAAGACTATTGATCACCTATCTTGGTCCATGCACCATGGGTACTTAAAAGTGTATTTATTGAGCAGTTGTTGAGTGTTGTGTGTCTTCCACACCAAGTTGATTGATCATGTTAAGTTTCTATATCCTTATTGCCTATATATTATGAATTACTGAGAAATATTTAAATTCCTACTTGAACTGGTTTGTTCTATTTTAAATTCTTTCACATTTTACTTTGTATCTTTTGAAACTTTATTATTGAATTTACAATGCATTTAGGATAATTATATCTCTTTGATTTATAAAGTATCCCTTATTACAAATTTTCCCTCATTATCTATGAGAGTATTATGTCCTGAGTGTGTTTTTCTTGCTATTAAGATAGTTATCCAGATTCACTTTATTAAATTTTACTGTTATGCCATTTTTCTTTACTTTTATTTTAACCAATCCTGGTCTGTAAATTAAAATGGTGCTCCTTTAGTCAGCATATAGTTGGACCTTATTTTTCTTTTTTGAGGGTTGGGAAGGTGCATCTTTGGATTGGAGTGTCTAGTCCATTCACTCAGGTGCCCCATGGTTGGGTTTCAGGACACCATTTAGTTATTTGCTTCTCAACCTGCTTTATGTCTCTCCTGCCTTCTTTTAAAATTTCCTTACATTAAAAATCAAGGATATTTTAATATAGATTCAGCTCCAGTATTGCCTATTAACCTCTTACTTTTAAGATTTTATGACTGCTGTTAATAATATTGCATTTGATCTCATCATAATCGACCTTCAATTACTAGCATTGCCTTCCACTTACTGTGTGAGAATCACACAGCATAACATTTCCATTTATTCCCCTCATCCTTGTATAATTTTGTTAACATTTTAGTTCTGCATGTTGTAAATTTAAGAATGTGTTATTGATCTTGCCTTAAACCATACTTATCTTTAAAGGAAATCTGAAAAATAAGAGACCTCCTCTCTGTGCTCACCTTCAGAGTCGCCATTTTTGGAGCCTTTTTTTCCTAGCCTCCATCTAGTGTTATTTTTCTTCTGAATGAAGAATTTCTTTTAATATTCTCAACAGTATGAGTCTATTGGAACTGAAGTTCCTTATAGTTTCTCTTCTCCCTTTTAAATTGGCTAAGGTTGTTCTTTCGCAGTTTCTGCTGAAGAAAAGTTCCCACGTTCAAATGACCCAGCTATAGCATTTCCTTTTGAGGGCTGTTATCTTTGCTCTGGCTCCACACTCTTTCCTTAAAGATAGCTATCGCTCTATTGTCATCTGTTCTTAAACATTGCTCTGGAGTTGCCAGAATCTGATGATTTTTTCCTTAAAAATGACTTGATATTTTTCCCTGATTGCCTAATGGATCCCTCCTTTAATTCTGAAGTTGAGAAACGTAAATAATGTATATCCTAGTATTGACAAATCTGAGTCAACTTTTCCTCCTATGTTGAATGGTCTTTGGTGGAGTTTTATGGCATAGCTCATTTTTAAAAATATTTCTCTCTTATGAATATTTGTTTGTTGTAATAGCTGACTTTCCCATCAGGGACTCCAATTATATTGAATCAACTTTGTATTATATATTTTTAATTTTCCCCCAAAAAACTTTTAAAACTTACTTATTTCCAATACACTGCATTTATTTTTCTCCTTTCTAGCTTTTCACTGATCCTGCCCTAATAGCTCATCAATCCTGGTTATTTTAATTTTACTTTATTTTTGATCATTTTACTTATGTTTCTTTCTCATGTTCTTCCAGGTCAATTTCAGCTATGTACTTTCTCTTGGCTCTTCCACAAGTCCTGTGTTACTACCTCATATTTTTGGTTTTTAGATTTAATATAATTATACTTCACAGAAAAATGTGCAATTTAAATTGTCCTTCCTTATTGGACTACATTTATGTGATGAGTTGTTCTTTATCTGTTATTAATCATGCTTTTTTACTTCCCTCATTCATAAGGCATGTTTATATAGATATCAGATCCTTTTATTATTTGTTACAGAATATATTTGGTTTCTTAGACCAACTATGGTTTAGAAGTTCTTTTGATGGAAAAAGGGCAAGAATGTTTTTTATTCTTTTCTTTTTCTTTTTTTTAATTTTCTTTTTTTGGCCAACTAGTTTCCACAAGCAAAAGATCCCTCTCTCCAGGGCTGCAGAGATAGGATGAAGTCTAAAAGTCTGGCTTGCGTTTGAGGTTCTTTGGATCACCACTTCTGCATTGATGAGATGCACTGACTCTGAGTATCCACTTTTCACATCCGCCTTCTAGCCATTACATACAGCTTTGGCACTTTGCTTTCTCACCTTTCGGAAATGCACTACTGTTAATCTTTAGAGATTTGCAGGCTATGGTCTTCTATAGAGCCTCATTTGACCTTTGCAGGTCAGCAACTAATTTATAGTCTGTCTCTAGTTTTACACCAATTATTTGAATCTATACTGATTTATATTTTTTCTTTTTGTTCCTCCTAAATTTCTAAAAGCATAAATAGGAAATGCTGCCTTTAAACAGTCATATCTATAATAGAATCATCAATTTAAAATTATGACATCATGTGAATTTCTTCATTATATTACAAAATTAATAAACTGATAGAACTTATGCTCTGAAAAATTCTGGAACTACCCCTTGTATATTTGCTGATTCTTTCAACCTTTAACCTTTTATGATATGTTTTTTTTTGGGGAGGGAAGACCTCTGATTTGTCACTAAATTAAGTGATAATAATAATAGGAATCCTGGAACTCACAGAATTGATTAGTTACTAAATACTAAGATAAAACTTTCTTTTGTCTTAGTCATGAGCATTGCATATTGTCTAGCACTATTTTTCTTAGGAACATTAAATATAGAATCAAAACATTACTGTAAAGTTACTATATTAGCAATTCCTTTTTCTTTTCAAATTCCCAAAATACTTTTGTATCAATTTGAGTTACATATTACAGAATGGCTACTGATTGTCAAATATTTTGGAAGGCTTAGTTTTAGCTTCAGAAACATTTGAAGATGGGCTGAAGATATTTGACAGTGTCTTAGTAAGTTTAGACCACTAAAATAAAATAGACTTGGTAGAGATTTAATTTGTGACAGTTCTGGAGGCTGAGAAGTTCAAGATTAAGGTGCTGGCTGACTTGGTTTCATAATGAGGGATTTCTTCCTTAGTGGCTGACAGCTCACTTCTTGTTGTGTCTTCCTGTGGGAGAGGAGAGTAAGGAGGAAAGCTCTCTGATCCCTGTTCATAAAAGGGCACCAATTTCATCATTAGGGCCACACCCCCACAAGCTCATCTAAATTTGATTACCTCCCAAAGTCTTCATCTCTAAATATCATCACAACGGGAGATGGAGCTTCAATATGCATATTTGGAGGTGAACACCATTCATTCCATGGCACATATTGAGTTAAAGAGTATGTAGACATCTCTTTAGAAAGCAGCATGGCTAAGAGAAATGCATTTGAGAGACCTTCTTTCACTGCCCTTTTAAGGGAATAACTGGTTGGTTAATGGAAATTATTATTTCCATAACAAATCAGCATATCTGAAGATATTTTAAAATATCTACATTAACATACTTTCTTATTTTTTCTGCTTCTTTCCACATATACATATATCTTTGAAAATATATTTCCCATTGAAGGCAAATTTCAAATTTAAATTTGTCTCTGCACATGGAATTCAAAAGATATAGCAGTGACTGGGTTATAGATTTGCTTGGTGATTGGATGTATCTCATTTCTAGGGTGCTTAACACTGAGTTTAGTTGCCCTCCTGCTAAATGTGATGCACAGTAAGCTCTTGCAAGGAGAGTCACATTTTAGATAACTGTAGCTCTGCCAGACACAGCATAGAAGTGGCAGCCCCTTCATAAGACTTGGCTGGTTTAAACACAATGATGCTACTTTTCTTATTTTTCTCATATCTACCCCACTTCCCCCTCACTATGCACATGAACCCCTTCAGTTAGAATTGAACCTGACATTCAGCAAGTCTCAAACATTGAGAATGAAGGAAAATTAGAGAGTAGGTTTTATCTGTTTAATGGGTGGCAAAATTTTGACATAGTTATATTTCTTATTTTAAAGTTACCCTTGATTCATAAGAAATAATTAAATGCCCATTTGGATCAGATATTGCTTATGCCTTGAGAAAAACTTGGTGAAAGGGAACTTAAAACTTTTTGCATGATTCATCCAAGTTTTCTGTGTAAGGAAATTGCTACGGTTTTAATTGGTGATTCCAGAGGGGTAGATTTTAATCAAACCTTGATTTCCAAAGCACATCATGCCTTAAGAAAACAGCTTCCTTTGGAGGAAAAAAATGATTTTCCAGTTGTGAATAGGGTGGGGGAAGGAATTCATGAAGGGAATTAAAGGATCTTAACTTAGTGAAATCATACGGTACTAAAGAGCATCACTTACGAACTACTCAGAACAGGAAATTGCATTTTGGGGAGCTGTGCCAAATAATAAGGAAGAATTCCTTCCCAGGATATGTGCATACTTTATGTTTCTTTGATATTTCTAATTTCTTTTCAATTGTACAAAGAGCTGCTTGGTTAACATAGTATGTCAAATTATCTGCTCTGATACAGATAAGAAAGTGACACAATATCTGTAAAGAATGTAATTAAAATGACTATAATCAGTCTGATACATATTAATCCCATCAACTGTCAATTTTGAACAATTACCCTAGAAAAGCACACATCTGCCCTAGGATGGATAGTCATTCCCCACATCTGCATTTCCATAGACCCTCCACTGCCTAAGACATAGCTCATCAGCTTTTATGCTGATGAACCTCAATCATTTGTACCTGAAACTTGCTCTTCTCTATAAGCTTCATTAAGAAAGCTCCAGGAAATTGTGTTTGCTAAGTTCTTCCACTTTCACACATTCATTTGTTGTACATGGCCTTCATAATTAAAGATAATTTCAACAGATGTAGAATTTTACTCATGTTTTGTTTCTTATATGAATTTAATGAGCCAATTCATTGCTTTGTGAAATAGAGAATTGCTGTTAGCATAAGATGATAATTAGAACTACCCAGTATTTATTTGCTTGGACAACTGATTGATTTTTACTCTCTGAAAATGGGTAATGTTTCTTTTTATGATTTTCAGTTAGTAGATTTTTTGAGTATACTTAGATTTGCAGGAAATTTGGGAGGAGTGCAGGAGTTCTCTTCTACCTTATCATACACTTCTTGTCTGGTTTCCTATTATTAAGATCTCACATAATTGTGTTACAATTGGTGAGCAAATATTAAGAAAATGTTTTTGTACTGAAGTCCATAACTGACCTTTGGTTTCACTCTTGGTGTAGTTCTATGGGGACTGACAGAATATAGCAGCATATGTGAACTATTGTGATACCATACAGAAGAGTTTCTCTGCCCTAAAACTCTTCTAAGCTGTAGCTCTCCATCCCACCCTCCTGTCTAACCCCTAGAAAAATTGATTGTGGAATTCACTGATGTCTTTGCTCCCCTGAACAGTTCTGTCTTTTCTTAAGTGCCATACATTAGAATTACACAGCACACTGTCTTTTCAGACTGGCCTCTTTCACAAGGTAATATGCATTTATATTTCCTCCATGTATTTTCAAGCTCTCACATCTCTTATGCTGGATGACATTCCCTTGTCTGGATGTAGCACAGTTTATATATCCGTTAACCAATTAAAGGATATCTTGCTTGTTTCCAAGTTTGGAAAATTATGAATAAAGCTGTTATAAACATTTGTGCAAGTTTTTGTCAGCTGTTTTGGGAAAATACCAAGGAACTCCACTGCTGGATCTTATGATAAATGTTTAGTTTTATAAGAAACTGCCAAATTGTCTTCTAATTTGGCCATATTGTTTTACATTGTCACCAGCAATGAAATAGCATTCCTGTTACTCCACATCTTTGCCAGCATTTGGTCTTCTGTTAGTGTTTTGGATTTTGGCCATTCCAATAGGTTAGTTGTAATATCTCATTGTTGTTTGAGTTTGCAAATTCCTAATGACACATGTTGTTGAACATCGTCTCATATGCTTATTTTCTATCTGTATATCATGTTTTTCAAGTATCCGTTCAGATTTAAACACATTTAAAATTTTTCTTATTGAGTTTAAGAGTTCTTTATATATTTTGGATAACAGTACCATATCAGATATGTGTTTTGCAAGATTGTTTTCCCCTTAAAATGTTGGTTGTCTTTTTATTAAATTAATAGTGTGCTTCTTAGAGCAAAAGTTTTTAATTTTACTGAAGTTCAATTTATCTATTTTCCTTCATGATTTGTACTTTTAATTTTGCATCTGAAAGTCATTGCCAAATCCAAGGTCACTTAATTATTCTTCTATATTATCTTACATCTTACATTGTATTATTTTACATCTTATGTGTACTTCTGTGATGCATTTTCAGGTAATTCTTGTGAAAGGTGTAGGATCTGTATCTAGATTGATTGTTTTGCATGTGGACACCCAGATGTTATAGCATCAATTGTTGAAATAGCATGTTTTTATCCATTTAACTGAATTTGTGCTATGGTCTAATATCTGTAGATTATACTTATATGTCTATTTCTGTACTATTGATCTATTTGTCTATTCTTTCACCAATAAAAATTGTCTTGATTTTTGTAGTTTTACAGTATGCTCATGAAGTCAAAATGATGAAATTTTCTTTTTGTGCTTCTTCTCTGATGTAAGACAGGCTATTCTAAGTCCTTTGCCCTTCACATAAACTTTGTAATTAGTTTTACAATGTTCTCAAAAATTTCTTGAAATATTTTAATTTTTTGTTGGAATTTTATTCAGTTCATTAGATGAAGTTTCTAAAATGTGTATGACAAGTTGAGTCTTCACATGCACGAACACAGTATCTTCTATTGATTTGAATCCTTATCCTTTTTAAAAACACCTAAACACTTTACTAAAAAAGTTTCAGAATTTTGTTGGTTATTTTACGTCTTTCAATATTAAATTTAATGCTTACTTTTGCTATTTTATAATATTTTCACTTAATAATAGTATTTAGTATGAGCTTATTTCATTGCTTTGGCTTTGATTTTTGGGAATGTTTTAGTGAGCTTTTTCAATGCTTTGACCAAATGACCTCAGAAGAAAAAAATACAGGAGGAAAAGTTTATTTGAGTAACATAGTTTCAGAAGTCTCAGTCTGTAGACAGCTATGAGGCAGAATGTCATGGTGGAAGGATGTAGAGGAGGAAATCAGCTCAGAAAATCACACCAGGAAGGGAAAGAGTGTGTGTGTGTGTGTGTGTGTGTGTGTGTGTGTGTGTGTGAGAGAGAGAGAGAGAGAGAGAGAGAGGAGAGAGAGAATGCATGCATGAGCATCAATTCCACTCACCAGGGACAAAGACATGTCCCAGCAACCTACTTCCTCCTGTTACATCCTGCCAAGCTACAATTACCATCCAGCTTATCCACATCAGTGGATCAATTCACTGATTAGGTAACCTCTCATAATCTAATCATTTCACCTTGAATATTCTTGCATTGTCTAACACATGAGCTTTGGTGGAACACCTCATATCTAAATTATAACAGGGAAATTATTGAATTTATATTGATACCTGTTTTCTCTCTTCTATGTTACTTTATTTCAAATGGATTTTAATCCTTCTCTTCATGTATTTTTTATCTAAAATATAATTTCTGTCTTCTGCAACTGTCAAGAGAATACCCATTATGTTTATTTTCTGTTGCTTTTTCTTCTTTTTAGTTTTGACTTGATTTTGAATTCTTTCTTTTCATTTTTTCTTTTTCTTTTTTTTCCCCAGGGCTGAGGACTGAACTCAGGGCTTTGAGTGTGCTAGGGAAATGTTCTGCCACTGAGCTAAATCCCCAACCTCTTTTTCATTTTTTCTTGAATATCATATCCTTTCAAGTAATTCTTTAGGTCAATCATTTCATTTCAAAAACGAATTTAAAGTATGCCTCATGTTATTCATTTCATAGCAAATATTCCATTTTCTATTACATTATTTTCTTAATGTTTTCACTCATTTTTAAATTTAGGCTACACTCTTTAGCTTTTGTCGTTTTTTTAAAGCACTTTCATTGTTAATAGGAACTTTATTATGCCTGATATTTATATATGAGAATTGACCGAAACTATTTTTGTTAAGGATTTTAGGTGAATTTAGTTTTTCTGTGCCTTTAGAAATCATAGACAGGCAAAGTCTTTTGATCCATTTCTCTAAAATGCTGCCTTGTATTGTCCTTATTAAGTGATTTTAAAGAAAGAAAACTACTCTGTCATTTCTGCGCTTGCCTTCTCTGCTTCTTCTCTTACTCTCGCCTGCATCTTCTGTTCTTTGCCCTGTGTGTCTCCCATGTTGTTTCCCCTCAGTGTTACATTTTATTTTACACTGTAAGAAATACTCAGACCGAGTGTCAAAAGGGCCTGGAGCTCACCCCACTTTCAGAGCAGCTGTGATCTGCTCTCATTGCGTCTGCCAGCTGAATTCTCCTGACCATCCTCTTCTGTGCCTCTCGCCTCTCTGGAGGGGATTAAACCCAGGACCTCATGCATGCTAGGCATCCTCTGTTTTGAGCTGCTGTGCTCAGTAAAGCAGCTCTCACGTCCATCAGGCACCTCTGCTTTACCCTGCTTCCCTGTGCTCAGCCATTCGCAGCACACACATCTGCAGCTGCCCTGCTGTGTCCCACCTGCCCATACAATGCCACCAGCTTTCAGTGTAGATGCCGCATTTGCACTTTTTGGTCTTGATGTGCCTATTTTTATTGGAGGATAAAGAATTTTGAAAGCACCTTTGCAACCATTTCAAGATTGAGAACACAGGAAGAAAGGGAGCTTGTTACTTTGAATAGAGTATGTAGGACCGACTTCTCTGACCATTTCACATTTAAACAGAGACTTGAAACAAGTGATAGAAAACATACTACGGCGGGGGAACAGGAAGTAACACGTTCAGAGAGAAGTAGCAGCAAGCAAAGTGTCCCCCAGGCTGCTGTGCTCCTGGGGAAAAGTGAAACAGCAGAGTCCAGCAAGGCTGAAGAGAAGGTGGCAGACAGGCCACCGAAGGGTTTCACAGCTCATTATGAGGACCCTGGATTCTTTTCTGAGATGGGAAGCTACTGTAGGGCTTGGTGAAGATTAGTTGCATGGCTTATGTATTAATAAACTGTCAGCTGTTCTTTGAAGAATACATTTAGGAAGGCAAGAACAGAAGCAAAGAAGCTCAGGGAGACCAATATCAACACAGAGCTATAAACTAGGAGAGAGGATAAAGCTTGACTGAAGGTGGAAAGTGAAACCAAAGAGACCAGCCTTGAGAAGAACCCTCACATTGCTTAATTTCTTTGCAATCTATGATTGCAGCTGAGAGGGTTTGAACTGAAAAGATGCCACCTTACTTCCACTTGTTCTTCTTAAACTGCTTGTCCTCTTGTCTTGGAACCTGTTGAGAGCATATTTAATACATAGCTGGTGGTCATTCGATGGCATTTAGTTCAGGTTCGAGATGGTGGTCTTCATCTGAGCAAGAAGAACTGATCCTGATTTCTTCATATGCAAGTCCCACATAGAAGTCCTTGAATCAGGCCATATGAATCTGAGAGACATGATTTCCAGTCTCTGTTTAGATGTTCATTTGAAGGTGCATCACCCAATCACTCCAGAGGAGTGACAAATTATGTGTTCCTTGCATTGTTTAGAATAAATTTAAAAGATAAATTAACAACAATGCCAGCATCTCTTCCCATATCCTCCTTAACCAGACTCTCAAATCTTCCCTTCTCTTTGATGCTCAGGAGCCTTTGTTTTTCTAACTCTCAAAGTCTCTTCCCCCTTCCCAGCTCAAGGAAGTTCTCTTTCAGCCTCTCCTATCTGCTCAGCAGATGGATGCAATGTCTTTTGCCACGAGCTTTCTCCTTCTCTGGGCAGTTGACCTTGTGTTTCTGCTCCATTCTCCATTTGCTGATCATGCATTTCTGCAGCAATGAGGACCCACTGAAAGTCAGGGTCTAGGTGGAGGCACTTAAGAGGTGGGAATGTGCCCAGAAAATTGAGTGGAAGAAAGGAGCAGAACACTTTTCCTTATCAGGTGGCTGGACATACAGTGCGGATATGGCACATCTTCTCTCCTTCTTTCCTTCCTTCCTTCCTTCCTTCCTTCCTTCCTTCCTTCCTTCCCTCCTTTCTCCCCCCTTTCCTTCCCCTCCTACCTTCCTTCCCTCCTTTCCCTCCCTTTTCTCCCTCCCTTCCTTCTCCCCTTCCTTCCCTCTCGCCATTCTTTCCTTCCTTCCCCCTTTCCTCCCTTCCTTCCTTCCTCCATTCCTTCCTCCTTCCCTTCCTTTCCCTTTTCCTTCCTTCCTTTCTTCCTTCCTACCTTCCTTTCTTCCTTCTATACTGCCTGCCTGCCTGACTGCCTTCCTGCCTCCATCATGCCCACTGATTTTGTGTAGCATGGTACAGTAATCTCTGGCTGTAACAGCTTGAAAAATTAAGATGTTTATGGGGAAAAAAAACAAGATTACAAAATGTTAGGTCAATGATACTGTGAAATATGACTCAAAGTTTAGGGAAAGTCTACTCTAAAGGATTCACATGTCTGTTTTCCATTCCTCCCCCACCAGTTATGTATTAAATATGCTCTCAACAGATCCTAAGATGAGAGGGCAAAGAGTTTAAGAAGAACAAGTGGAAGTGAGGAGGCATTTTTCAGTTCAAACCCTTTCAGGTGAAATCAAAGATAACAAAGAAATTAAGCAACAAGAGGAGTTCTTTATGAAGTCTCTTCTCTCCAACGAGAGGTAACAACTGTAAAGATGCCATACCCCTCTATGGATACAAACTGTACAATACAGTCTGATACAAGGGTGTGGCTTGTTTACACAGGTATCTCTGAAGGTTCTCAGTTTACAGGGGAAAGATAAATATTTTAACCTTCATAAGACTCCTGAAATTCCTCTAGCAGCTATTTAGCTGTAGTTCTTATTTATGCTATAGGCATGGAAGTCACTGGAAAGAACTTGAGTGTTTCCACAAATGGGTTCCAAAAGTACAATGATATTATCAATGGACTAAGAAGCAAATCAAATAGAAAATGAATCGTTTTGTAGAATTTCCAGAAATACTCCCATGACTTAGGTAGGCAAAGCCACACTCCTTAATTATTGAGAAAGAGGATTTGAACTTATTTGAAGCCAAGTCATGGAGTGAGACACGAAAGAGCAGAACTGCCCATCATCTCTGGACATTCTGCTAAATATTCACTGCTCCTTCACAGAGGCTGCATGGAAAGCTGTTATGCCAGTGACCTCTACTGAAAGGCAGCAGCCCTTAACCAGGACACTCTACCCTTTTTAGTCCAAAGGGGGAATGACAAAAAGATATGAAAAGGGACCTCCCAACAGTGCTACCAGAAAGCTAGGGTGAATCCTTATCAATGTATAACAAATACTGGCAGCATTGAGACCCAGATGTACACAGCTGTATACAGAAGTAAGAGCTGGAGAGGAAGTCAAGCCTTCCGAAGTGTTTCACTTTGGATTGGATTGATGCGTTGTGACTTGATGGTGGACGCTCCTTTCAAGCTTCTTCAGCAGATAATTCAATTTTGATATAATGTCTATGCTGCATAATATTTCTAGTATTTCCAGATCTGTCCAGATGGTGACTCCCCCATCTCTAAGAGACTGTGCTTCCCTGCATGGTCACTTCTACATCTGCTTCTGATGGGGATCCAGGAAGTGCCAACTCATGGCACACGCAGCTCAAAATTTCATTACTCAAGGAAATGCAGCAAAAGCTACTGGGACACCTAGAAATCACTTCCCCAAATAAAAATACGCAGCAAATGAAAGTTAGAAAACAAAACAATAAATTATCATCCAGCCAGTAGAATGGAGTAGTTTGTATCTATATATAAAAGAATAGTGCCATAAAAATGTTTTACACTTTATTAATGGAATAAAAGAAAGTATTTTGCAAAAAAAAAAAAAAAAAGAAAATAAAGAAAGAAAGAAAGAAAAGCAGTCAATGCCAGGGGGTGGGGGTAGACACACCTAACTGAAACTGGAGGTTAAATGGGGTAGTGAGTAGTAAGGTTAAATATACTCTTTTTTTTTTTTTTAACTTCCTGCCATTTTATGAAATAAAGCTATTTTTTAATGCTGGTTAATGAGTATTTCTTTAAAATCTCCACCTCTTTCTTTCCCCCAGATGTCTTTTCGACAGGCAGCATTCTTAAACATAAAAATGTAAGCTATTTTAAAATGTCTTTACCATCCTATTTTTTTATTTCTTGGCCTCGATGGGGTAAAATATGAATATTTCATGTCAATTTATTTGGCAATCTTCAGATATAGAACAGCTTTCTTGGATGATCACTTGACATCTATAATTTTGGACATTATAACAATTACAGGATAGTTGTTTCCTTTTACTCTCATTAACATATACATTTCCTACATTCTGGCTCAAAAGAAGAATAAAATAGAAAATTGGAAAAGAAAGAGACACACAAAGACATTTCTACTAAGTAGACTTTAATTCAATTTTCAGAGTTCTCCTACACTTTATACTGAATGATTTAAGTGGTCAGGATGCACTAATCTATTGGTGGAATTTAAAATGCTATTTATTTTGAACTCCCACACATAGTGAATGTAAACCATTCTTTCCCTTTGATTTGGAAGGACACGGCTGTCTTCCTAATAGAAATGTGGTCTGTGAGATTTCTTTTAGTAATAGATAATTCCCATGCTGTCCAAATGCTTAAGTGAATCTGAGCCATGTGCTCAGCTTAAAAGCCATTTGGATGGAGCAACCAACTACATACAATTGCTAGCACATTATACAAGGGAAATGCAGAAAATGAAATTGGTGGCAAAGATAAATGCTGTGGGTGCAGCCTGGTAATGGGAGACATTGTGGAACAGCACATGTCTGTAGTGAGCAAGTAAATAAAAGATGCGGTGCTTTGGTTTCAATCTGGAACAGAGTGGCAACGGTATAAGACACCTCAGTGAATTGAGTAATAACTGTAAAAATGGGTCCTATTAAGGTCACCAAGGAGTTGCAACCTAAGGAAACTGGCTCAGCAGGCACAGTAGCAAGTTTGGCAAAGGTGCTAACCCTGTGATTCAGAATGACATCTTGGCTAATACTATTGTACTTCCTCTAGATGTCTCTTTTGTTCCTATGAGAAGGAAGCAGAACAAACAGAACAGCAGTATCCACAGCTATTCTGGTGTTCACCACTAAATCAGAGACGGTGTGACCATGGGCAGAGAAGATCATGGGGCAGGGAGGATTATAACAGAAGATTTCGAAATGATGATTCCTGTGTCTCATCTCCAAGGCCAAGGGTCTGTGTCTGCAGTCACGGAAAACTGAAATGTGCAGATCTGTGAATGAAACGGCTCATCTGTTCTCTCCAATACAAGAAATAGAGACCAACAAGAGAAACAGAGGAAGGCCCCCAGTTAATGGCTTATTGTGATTAAAAAAAAAAAAGAGAGAGAGAGAGAGAAGCTCTTCCTTACTGAAAGCCAGCCCTGAAAATGGCCCTGACCACACCTACCTCAGGCTGCTCACTACCCCAAGGTGCTGGAAGCAGCCCCTGGACTGCCCATCAGAACACTGTCCTGGTAGTCCTATTGTCCTATGGGCAGATTCCGACCCAGTAGAGGTGTTGACAGTTCAGCAATAATTGCTCACTCTTTGAAGAAAAATTAGAACAGGTAAAGATTAAAAAAAGAAAAAAAGAGCGGTTGGAGCGGTGGCCTGGTGGTTACGGCACTTGCCTAACGTGCCCGAATAAAGGGGTTCAAACCCCAGCACCCACATACACAACGAAGTGTCTGAGCAACAAAGGGCCATGTGAAAAATTAAAATAAAAATTGCTTCTGTCTCTGTCTTTCTCTCTCTCACTGTCCCTCTATCTTTTAAAAAAAAAAAACAAAAAAAGAGCTACTGAAAAAGATAGAAGCAAAATGTTTTACAAAATCTTTTCTTGTGCTTGATGAAATTCTAGTATATTTCATAGTTCTAAAATGAGAGAAGTTACTAAAACAAATAGTACAGAAATTCTTTGTGCTTTAGTAACAACTGAGGACTAAATGGAAGTGGGGAATACGAGAGCAGACGAGGTAGAAAAGATAGTTTAATTATCATGAAGATGGATTAATTTATCCCTACATCATTTAAAAAAAGGAAAAATAAATAAAACAAGCAAACCTGAAACACATGTACAGGAAGAAAGGATAAGAGAAAGGCTAGATTTTGTGTCTAGAAGCTGGAATAGACATTTAACTAAGAAAATGCTGTAAATGTAAAAGTGAGCCCCGTTTCCTGATGGGAAGTGATCACATGAGGGCTTCCAGGAGCTTTAGCTTTTCCCAGACAGAGTCCCCTCTGGGGGATTTGGGGTGGGTCCTCTGGGTTTGCCGTGCAGAAAGGGCCCTGCTGCTCAGGTTGGTACGGCAGCAGGACTGGAGCAGATGCTGACCAGCAGCCTTAGGCTGGCTCCCTGCTTCCTGCGCACCCACACTCCGCAGGTTCTCTGATGCTTGGACACCCAGGCATCAGGGCACCAGGGGAGGCTCCTTCCTCCTCTGCGGCCCCTGCCTGCACCAGTGCTCCCAAGCAGGGCTCTGTCCCTCAGTGTCTGCTTCTCCACATTCTTCTGCCGGATGCCTTCTCCTGATCTCCAGGATTTATTCCCTCCTGTTCGTCCATCCTCTCTACTCTTTTGCTTCTCTGGAAAGAGGGGGAAAACCCAAGTTTTGGATCATCAACTTTCAGACTTAGATAATGCTTGATTATGGCACGGCCCAATTTACTGTTCGGAACTGATGGCAAAGCCTTAGAGGTCACCATATGTATTTCTCAACAGTCCAGCAGTTTCAGCGTATATAATTCAGAAAAATATGAACTTTAAGGAAAAATCTCCTTAAGTACGTTTTTTTTGGTTTTTGTTTTTGTTTTTAATGAGAGGGGCAGTGAGAGACAGAAAGAATCAATTTTTATTTAGTTTTTCACGTGGCTTTCGTTGCTCTGACACTTCATTGTGTGTATTGTGCTGGGGTTCGAAACCGCATCCTCACACATGGCAGGCAAGCACAGTAACCGCCGAGCCACTGCTCCAGCCCCCTTATCTATATTTTTAATACTGGAAATAAACCATTAAAATTACATAACCTTGATGAATGTGTTCCTAAACAGCAAAATCTACAGAAATGGGAAGGACAGACATTCTGTAGAAATAAAGATATGAAGAACTTCTGCAGTATACTGTTATACCGCAGGAAATATATTAAGTACTTTGAGTCTTATTACTGGTGTTTGACATAAACCTTCAATTTTAGTTCTGTTTCCAAAAGCATAAATAGCTCAAATTCAAGTTTGCTTATGTGTTCCAATTTAAAACATGTTTCAGAATTTATCTTGGAGCTAAACAGAAACTTCTCACCAGAGGACATCGATCAAGCCAATGAATACATGAGAAAGTGCTCTAAATCATTAGTAATCAGAGAAATGCAAATGAAAACCACATTAAGATATCACCTTACACCAGTCCGAATGGCAAAGATGAAGAAAATAAACAACAATAGATGCTGGAGGGGCTGTGGAGAGATAGGCACACTAA